>CAUYON010135264.1:0-21129 GCA_963573935.1 Arctocebus calabarensis | reverse complement strand
AAATGTTTTTTTTTGAGACAGAGCCTCAAGTGTCACCCTGGATAGAGTGCAGTGGCATCACAGCTCACAGCAACCTCCAATTCCTGGGCTCAAGCGAGTCTCCTGCCTCTGCTTCCCAAGTAGCTGGGACTATAGGCGCCCGCCACAACGCCTGGCCATTTTTTGGTTGCAGCTGTCATTGTTGTTTGGCGGGCCCGGGCTGGATTCTAACCCGCCAGCTCAGGTGTACGTGGCTGGTGCCTTAGCCCGTTGAGCCATGGGCGCCGGGCCGAGAGTTTAAATGTTATGTGAATTTTTAAAAGTTGTAAATTATACACATACTTAAAAGATAAAGAAGTTAAAAGAAAGCAAGCTTTGAGGGGATGTAGATTTTGAGAAGTCCCACCTCGGCGGTGTTGAGAATGAATGGAAGGGCCCTGAGCGGTGGGGACACCAGTTAGGGGACTCCAGTTCTTCAGGCAGGAGAGAATGGTGACATGACCAGCATGGAGGAGGTGGGGTGGAGGGGCTCTGTACCCAGGACCCAGGCAGGACAGAAGGTTTACAAAATAAGAATATTGGCTCGGCGCCTGTGGCTCAATGGGCTAAGGTGCCAGCCACGTACACCAGAGCTGGCGGGTTCATATCCAGCCCGGCCCACCAAACAACAAAATAAGAATATTTACAAATCACTGTGACAGGCATACTGGGGGTGAACCAAGTTGAAACCTTAATGTCCTCAAGAAATTTGCATTTCCAAGTTAAGAATGTTCTCCTTCGTTACTCTGAGGTGTCCACCTGCCTCCAGGATGGGGGTGGTGATTAGATTGCAATGACAGGGATGTCAAGACAAAGAAGAGTTCACCTTTTAATCACTAAAAGAAGGTTGTTTTAGCCTGAAAGAAAACACTAGCACATATCACTCCCTGTCATTATTTTAGGAGTGCATTTGTCTATTCATTTCCACTTTCCTCTCCCCAGTAGCTTACTGACTCCATGAGCTGGAACTTGGAGGTTCACTGCTGAATTTCCAGTTGTGACTTTGCAGCTTGGGCAGTCTGGCTCTTGGGCCTATAACCTTTTCCTTCAACCCTTTATTACAGAAGGTTTTAAGCCTATATACAAGAAAAGGGAGGGCTTGGCGCCTGTGGCTTAACTGACTAAGGCGCTAGCCACGTACACCTGAGCTACCAGGTTCAAATCCAGCCCAGGCCTGCCAAACAACAATGACAGCTGCAACCAAAAAATGGCCGGGCTTTGTGGTGGGCGCCTATAGTCCCAGCTACTTGGGAGGCAGAGGCAGGAGACTCGCTTGAGCCCAGGAATTGGAGGTTGCTGTGAGCTGTGATGCCACAGCTCTCTATGCAGGGTGACAGCTTGAGGCTCTGTCTCAAAAAAAAAAGAAAAGGGAGGATGACACGAGGTGGCACAAGCCATCCCCCACTTCCTCTGGACACCCACCTGGACAGCAAACCCAGATATAATAACATTTTATCCATAAATATTTCAGTATATGTCTAAAAGATTTTGGAAAACTCATTTATAAAACCTAAAATCACATCTCAAAATATAATAATTCCTGAATATCATCAAACAATATCATCTTTTATTCCTTAATATCAAGTACTACATATCTACCTAATCAGTGCATAAATTTTCAGTTGTTTTTGTATATGTCACTATATTTTATTTTATTTATTTATTTTGAGACAGAGTCTCACATGTCGCCCTTGGTAGAGTGCTGTGGTGTCACAGCTCACAGCAACCTCCAACTCTTGGGCTTAAGAGATTCATTTGCCTCAGCCTCCCACATAGCTGGGACTACAGGTGCCCGCCACAATCCCTGGCTATTTTTTGGTTGCAGCCGTCGTTGTTGTTTGGCGGGCCCGGGCTGGATTCGAACCCGCCAGCTCAGGTGTACATGGCTGGCGCCTTAGCCTGTTGAGCCACAGGCGCTGAGCTGACTGTTGTGTCACTTAAGTGTCTTTTAATTTATTGGTTCCCTTCCATCTTTTTTTTTGTTTTTTTGAGACAGAGTCTCAAGCTGTTGCCCCAGGTAGAGTGCCATGGCAACATAGCTCATAGCAACCTCAAACTCATGAGCTTAAGCGATTCTCTTGCCTTAACCTCCCAAGTAGCTGGGACTACAGGTGCCTGCCACAACATCTGGTTATTTTGTTGATGTTGTTGCAGTTGTTGTTTTTTAGCTGGTCCAGGCTGGGTTCAAACCCACCAGCCTCAGTCTATGTGCCTGGCGCCCTACTCACTGAGCTGTGGGTGCCGACCCCCTCCATTTTCTTTTCTTTCTATTTTTTTTTTTTTGAGAGAGAGAGTCTCAGTCCATTACCCCTGTAGCATTGTAGCTCACAGCAACCTCAAACTTTTGGGCTCAAGTAACCTCGCTTCGGTTTCCAAAATAGCTGGTACTACAGTCACCTGCCACCACACCTGGCTAGTTGTTCTATTTTTAGTAGAGATGGGGGGTCTCGCTCAGGTGGATCTTGAACTCCTGAACTCAAGCAGTCTACCCATTTCGGCCTCCCAGAGAGCCAGGATTACATTTCTCTTTTCAATGTATTTGCCGATGAAACTAAGGTTGCTTGTCCTATATTTTGCTGATTTCACCCCATGAAATGGGGTGCCATTTATTGTAACATGCTACTTAGCCTTTTGTGCTTACTTTAGATTCATCTTTGGGTACAGAGGTTTGCTCAGATTGTTTTGGCAAGACTGCTTCACAGGAGTATTCTCCCCCCCAGGAGTCACATAATGTTCTGTCATCATTCTTTTTAGGATGGTGGCAGCCATTGACGTGGCAATTCCTAGATGCACGAATTCATTTGCTCTTGCAACATGTCGATGATGTAATTCTATCATTCCTCTTCATTTATTAGATGGGATAGTGCTATACTGAACTTCCCCTCATCTCCCATTTGATTACCCAGTGGTATAGGAGAGGAAAGATAAATACTGTATTGTTCCCCTTTATTTTTAAAAAAATGAATTAATGCCCTAGAAATATCCAGTGGGGACCAATGAGTACTTAAATATATTTTTAGCATCGCTATAAGCACACGAATTGAAGCATATTTAATAAAGTTGTTACCCTTACTCAGATCGTCCCATCTTTGGCCAGTAGCAGCCTCCTTAAGTCAGTCTTTGAGCCTTTGAGAAAAACTATCACCAAAATAACACAAAATTTACCCTTTTATAGTGCACGATTCAGTGGCATTAAGTACACTCACAATCTTGTACAAACATCACCACTTTTTTTTGAGACAGAGCCTCAAGCTATCACCCTGGATAGAGTGCGGTGACATCACAGCTCACAGCAACCTCCAATTCCTGGGCTCAAGCGAGTCTCCTGCCTCCGCCTCCCAAGTAGCTGGGACTGCAGGCACCCTCCACAACGCCCAGCCATTTTTTTGGTTGCAGCCGTCATTGTTGTTTGGCGGGCCTGGGCTGGATTCGAACCCGCCAGCTCAGGTGTACGTGGCTGGCGCCTTAGCCCGTTGAGCCACAGGCGCCGAGCCACATCACCACTTTTTAATTCCAGAACTTTTCCATCACCCCACTGCCTGGCTCTTGCTCTCCATCGTGCCGTTACCCATTTATTTCTGGGCACTTTTCTGGTCCATCTCCCTTTTTTCAGGTGGGGTGGGGACCGCCTCTGTCTCGGCACCACTGCACCCTATCCCTGGCGTAGTGCTCGGGGCAGGAGAGGGGGTGGTGGAGTCAGAGTGTGTGGCCAGTGAGCCCTGGCCGGGCAGGAGGGATGGTGAGAAGCAGTGTCTGGACAGGCGGTGCCCTCTGATCATCTGGTGTGTTGGGGAGGTGGCTCCCGTGTTAATCCCCAGAGCCCCCACAATCCGGATTCTGTGTCGCCCCTTTACCCCTCCTCAATTCGCTTCCACATTTCTCTCGGTCACAATCTTTCCTTCTCTACCCCCCACTTTCCTCCCTGTTCACTCTTCCCACTGAAGTTGTCCTGTGTTTGGAATAAGCAAGGCAGGACAAGGGACTCCATCTCTGTCCCCTGTCCCCGGTGCAGACGTGGCTGCGGTCAATTTCACCATACGCGGCAGTGATCCAGCTATGGTTACCGTCAACCCTGGTGGAGGCAGGCTGCCTGGCAGCTGGCAAACGTTGCCCCACTTGCCCCAGAGATGGGTAAACCCCAGCTTTTTGTTACTCTATACACTATTTCTTGCCACAGCGATAGCTACACTTGAGAAAATTTCTATTTGATAAGATAAGCAGTGATGGCTCGGGTCCTGTAGCTCAGTGAGTAGGGCACTGGCCACATACACTGAGGCTGGCAGGTTCAAGTCATTGCTAAAGAACAATGACAACTGCAACCAAAAAAAAATCCAGGCATTGTGGCAGGCGCCTGTAGTCCCAGCTACTCGGGAGACTGAGCCAAGAGAATTGCTTAAGCCCAAGAGCTTGAGGTTGCTGTGAGCTGTGATGTCATTGCACTCTACTGAGGGTGACATAGTGATACTGTCTTAAAAAAATGCTGTTTTTGGTGTAGTTTCTCTCTCTTAAGCAATGTTACATGACTAATACTTCACTAAGGCAAAGTGCGTAAGGCACAGTGTTGCAAAGTAAATTGCAATTCCTACTCATAGCCTATTAACTCTGTGATTTTGATCAAGTTACTAACTTCTGAGTTTCCTCATCTGTAGAAGGGGATAAATGATAGTGTCTACTTGTGACAAAGACTGCTTGCTCATGGTCCCCCCAAGATTCGTTTTCTCCTGGGGCAACAGGCTACACTGAATAATGGCGCATTTCCCAGCCTCCCTTGCAACCACATGTGGCCATGTGACTGAGTTCAAGTCAAGGGGGCAAAGGTGCATGTGGACATGGAAACTCCTGCAGGCCTATTTCTCCCCTTTGCTTCTTCCATTGACCGGGGCCATGACGACAGTGGCTGCAGAAGGAGCAGCCATCTGGAACAAGATGTCGTTTTAGGCAAGGAGAATGGATGGTATACACCAAACAGAAAAAAGTTGTCTTCCTCACTCTATGGAGCTGCCCCACCAAGCCCTGGACTCCCTCCTACCACATTCATGTGTCACAGAAAAGTAAACTTCTAAATAGATCACCATTATTTCAGGTCTCTATTATTCATAAGTGAATGTAATGCCAATAACTCACTACCTCACAGACTTGTTTTCTCTTTTTTTCTTTTTGAGACAGGGTCTGTCTCTGTTGCCCAGGCTGCAGTGAAGTGGTGTGATCATAGTTCACAGCAACCTCAAACTCCTGGACTCAAGCCATCATCATACCTCAGTCTCCCATGTAGCTGGGACTACAGATGTGCACTATCATACCCTGTTAATTTTTAAATTATTTGTAAAGACCTGGTCTTTAACTCCTGGGCCCAAGCAATCCTCCCATCTGGGTCTCTCCAAGTGCTGGAATTACAGGATTGAGTTGCTGCAACCAGTTTACCATATAGATTTCTTGGGAAGATTAAATGGGATATGGTAAATAACTTGCCTATTGCAAGTGCATATTGTAATGGCACATTGTAGACATCCAGTGAATGTTCACTTTTTACCATTTACTGTTAATAAATGTCCCTCATCCTTATGAGAATTCTTTTGTTTTTTGAGGCAGAGTCTCAAACTGTTGCCCTGGGTAGAGTGCTGTGGCATCACAGCTCACAGTAACCCCCAACTCCTGGGCTTAAGTGATTTTCTTGCCTCAGCCTCCCAAGTACCTGGGACTGCAGGTACCCACCACAATGCCAGGCCATTTTTTGGTTGTAGTTGTCATTGTTCTTTGGCAGGCCTGGGCTAGATTCAAACCTGCCCGCTCTGGTGTATGTGGCCAGTGCCTTAGCTTCTTGAGCTATAGGCGCTGAGCTTCCTTATGAGACTTCTAGAGACAAATTCTTCTGGGAGGAAAAATGATTAAGATCATGTTGTCAATGTTTTTTGGCTTCAATTATAAAAAAGAGATGATCTGATCATAACAAATTCAACTAGAAATGATGTCATTTGAGTCTTCTGTTCTCCTGTCTACTAGTTTTAGCTGACAAAGCTCAGCCTTACTAATTTGCATAGTATTTTAATTGGAAGAAAAGTCATACATCTTTCAAATAGCTGTGTTTACAAACACACAGCTCAATTGTTCCACATTTGAAACCCAGGCTTTCAAAACAACTTAGTCACGTTTGTTCACCTTAGTGGTCTCCATTTTTGAAAAGATGTCTGGAATTTTTTTTTTTTTTGAGAATTTCTTATTTCTTTATTTTTTTCTTTTCTATGCATATGGCCCAGCGCAAGATTTACACCCTCTCCCCTGGATTTTCTTTTTTTCTTTCTTTCTTTTTTTTTTTTTTTGAGACAGAGACTCAAGCTGTCACCCTAGATAGGGTGCCATGGCATCACAGCTCACAGCAACCTCCAATTCCTGGGCTCAAGCGAGTCTCTTGCCTCTGCCTCCCAAGTAGCTGGGACCATTGGTGCCTGCCACAACGCCCGGCCATTTTTTGTTTGCAGCCGTCATTGTTGTTTGGCAGGCCCGGGCTGGATTTGAACCCGCCAGCTCAGGTGTATGTGGCTGGCGCCTTAGCCCATTGAGCCACAGGCACTGAGCCTCTCCCCCGGATTTTCAAGGGCCAAGGAGAGTTCACCGGACGCTGCTGGAACTACGACGCTTTCCAAGGCACGGGCCCCTCTCTCAGGGCGAACCCATTCCAGGGCGCCCTGCCCTTCACAAAGAAAAGAGAACTCTCCCCAGGTGGAATTTTTTTTTTTTAAAGAACCAATGCTCCTCATTTTAATTTTGTGTTTTGTAACTTATGGTTGGTCCCTTTATCAAATATTCAGTTATGTCTACTATGTCTGATGTTGACGGAAACATTGGTGGTTTCTAAGATCCTGCCTATCTTTCAGCTTCTCTGATTCTGAAAATTGTGGCCAATCTTCAGGATACAAACCTAAATTCCTAAGGAATCCCAAGGGAAAAAGAACAAGAACAGCAAAATTGAAAAAAAAGAAAATCATTACAAGGTTCATTATCAGCAGATAAAAGTAAACAAAATCAAGATGGTTCCTTGGGGGAGGAGGCAAGATGGCCAACTCGAGCCAGCTTGCCACAGAGGCTCCTGTCCAGAAGGACAGTTAAAGGACAGAAGCTTATCAAGTAAGCTGATGGTTTGGAGCTGAGCCAAGAGAGAAGATTGAAGACTGCACAGCACCCCTGCTGAGGCAAGCTTCAACCCCAAGGAAACAAACAATAGGTACAAAACCCATTGCACAGTGGATGGGAGTCCCCTCCCCCATGAGAACAGCTTGCAGTTTACTTTCTACAAACAGGCGAGCAGAGTTCAGATCTCTTCTTTTTCTATTCTATGGGAGAGAGCCGCTAAAAACCAGGTCTCCCTCCCTAGAGAGGACCCACTAGTGTGCCATGGCACTCTCCCACCAGGCATAAAACTGAACATATATTCTACACAATTCTGAACTCCCAGCACTCCCCTCCACTCCCACCCTGAGGTACGGAACCCTGTCCCCCACAGAATCCAGACTCTTGGGCATTTTCTCAAGAGGTATGGACAAGGTGTGGGATGTTACAAGTCTGTGCTGAGTCAGCGGTATGGGGGTAAAGTGGGTGCAAAGGAGCCATATGGGAGAGGGAGAAATGGTGCCGTGCAGCATGGCACAGTGGTGGTGGCTGTGGCAGTGGGAACAATAGGCCTCACACCCCTGGTGATATTTTGGAGAAACACTTCCTGTCTCTCAACCAGAGGGAGCCAGGCTTCTACTCTGGTGGCAGCCATGGAAATGCAGGCCCCGTGAGCAAAGGGTATGCATGAGGCGGTACCTGCACAGGTGGAGTGCGGCAGGGATGGAGACTAGAATCTGTGTGCATGCAGAGGTGGCATACTCCCAGGGTGGGGCTGAGTCAGAATTGCTGCTTTTGTGAGCCCAAAATCCACTGGCCCCCAGCAGAGCATAGTTGGGACAAAAGCAGGCATGGCAATGACATCAGCTCAGGGAACTGAGAGCCCTTTGTGAGCTCTAACTACGCCCATCCCAAAAAAGAGTGCAGTGGAGACTGAGATGCCACCTCTGTGAGAATTGGCACAGCAGCACCAGCACAGGGTGGGGCTGAGTTGGAGTTTCTGTGAACTCAAACGGTGCCTGGCCTACAGTGGAATATAGCTGGGACAGAAACACAAATCCTGTGAGAATATAAGTGGCAGCAACATCAATCTGGGGCTGTGCTGGAACTGAGTGACATTCCCCAGCTTCTATTAAGCTCCTTAGGTAATCAGGCTTCAGCTCCCTGTGCCAGCTGATGGCAGAGTGCTGTGGTCTGGCCAAGGAGACATAGATCTCCCTGTGACTCAGGCAGGTGCAAATCCCTGGCACATCTGCTTATTGGAGGAACTGGGCCATAGCACTGAGGGGTTACCAGTGACTGGGTGTGACAGAGGTGCAAGGTGGGGAAGAAGGCATCAACCTCCCCAGACAAACTCATTTGCTGGGCAGGCCCTTCTGACTCCATGGAGCAATGGAGTGAGCCACACTCGAGCTACCAGCAGACCCCTGCTATCTAGTTGCTGGAGACCTTTTGAACTCTCCCACCTGAGACTTGGTGCTGACTGGGACAATTGATTTGGAACTCTTGATCTGGGCCAATCACCAGAGGACCATCCAAGGTGGTGTTGTGGGAAGGTTTGATTTGCCTTTTCCAGTTGTTGCCTGTGTGTGGGGGGTGTCTTAGTTGCTTGTATTTCTACACAGCTGAGACTTCAACTCAGAGGACTAGGATTTCACTAGGATTGGACAGAGACCAGCTGAATACAAGACAGAGCCACCTAGACCTACCACACCAAGCAGGTCCCCAGTGTCTCAGGATGTAGTATTGTACAGGTCCTTTGCAAAGCTGTAGGGGAAAAGCTGCAGTCACCAGTCCCAGCTCTTGAGCAAAGGGCTGGTTAATCACTACTCCAGGAGCCCCCAATCCAATTTCACCTCACTTGCTCATCTAGCCAAATTGTGAAAAATAATCATGGGGTGGAATCAGCAGAAATACTCTGGCAACAAAGAGTAGATCAACTCCCCCCAGGGATGAGAAGATCACACCAGAAGATCCCATTCATGAACAAATGGCTGAGATGTCAGAAATTGAGTTTAGAATTTGGATGGCAAATAAGATTAACAGAATGGAAGTAAATTTGGTATTAGAAATTCTAGGAATAATTCAAAAGTTGTCTCAAGAATTCAATGAATTCATCTGGGTGTTGTGGTGGGCACCTGTAGTCCCAGCTACTTGGGAGGCAGAGGCAGGAGACTGGCTTGAGCCCAGGAATTGGAGGTTGCTGTGAGCTGTGATGCCACAGCTCTTTATCCAGGGTGACAGCTTGAGGCTCTGTCTCAAAAAAAAAAAAAAAAATTCAATGAATTCAAAGACAAAATCACCAAAGAGTTTGACACACTGAGACAGAATTTGCAGCTCTCCAAGATATGAGAAAAACAGTAGAATCCCTCAGTAACAGGATGGAGCAGGCAGAAGAAAGGATTTCTGATATTAAAGACAAAGCTTTTGAACTCTCCCAAATGCTCAAAGAGGAAGAGAAGTAGAGAGCAAAAATGGATCATTCTCTCAGAGAGCTGTAGGATAATTCCAAAAACACTAATATTCACCTAATAGGAGGCAACGAGGTTGCTTCAAAAGGCCCAGATGCTCTACTCCAAAAGATAATTGAGGAGAACTTCCCAAACATGGCAAGAGATTCTGAAATTCAGATAGCAGACAGTTTCAGAACCGTAGCATGACTCAATCCAAGCAAAGCATCTCCCAGAACACATTATATTTATTTATTTATTTTTTGAGACAGAGCCTCAAGTTGTCACCCTGGATAGAGTGCTGTGGCATCACAGCTCACAGTAACCTCCAATTCCTGGGCTCAAATGAGTCTCTTGCCTCCGCCTCCCAAGTCCTGGGAACTGCAGGCGTCTGCCACAATGCCTGGCCATTTTTTGGTTGCAGCCGTCATTGTTGTTTGGCGGGCCCGGGCTGGATTTGAACCCGCCAGCTCAGATGTACGTGGCTGGTGCCTACGCCCATTGAGCCACAGGCGCTGAGCCCCAGAACACATTATAATTAACTTCGCCAAAGTTAATGTGAAGGAGAAAATTCTGCACTTGATCTTAGCCAAAAGGCCGAGAAGCGATGAAGGAGAAAATTCTGAAAGCAGCCAGATGTAAGAAAATCATAACCTACAAGGGGGAGACTATTAGAATGACTGCAGATCTCTTTGCTGAAACTTTTCAAGCCAGAAGAGAATGGTCATCAACCTTTAACCTCCTAAAACAAAATAACTTTCAACCCAGGATCTTGTATCCTGCTAAACTGAGTTTCATTTATAGTGGAGAAATTAAATACGTTAATGACATTCACATGTTGAAGAAATTTGCTGTAACTAAACCAGCTTTCCAGTATATTCTCAGACCCATCCTCCACAGTAACAAACACAATGTTCTACCACCAAAGTGAACCTACTCAGAAACTTTTGATCAAATTCCAACTTGCACAGTGGCAAAAGTATTAAAAATGTCCACTGGACTGTTGAAAAACTCGATACCCCAAATAGTAGCAGGCTTATCAATTCTCTCAATTAATGTGAATGTCTTAAATTGCCCTCTAAAGAGGCATAGGATAGCTGACTGGATACAAAAACTCGGGCCAGATATCTGCTGCACACAAGAATCTCATCTTACCTTAAAAGATAAATATAGACTAAAGGTGAAGGGATGGTCATCTATAATTCAGGCAAATGGCAATCAGAAAAAAAGCAGGTGTTGCAATTTTATTCACAGATACAATAGGCTTTAAGCCAACAAAAGTAAGGAAAGATAAGGATGGTCACTTCATATTTGTTAAGGGTAACACTCAACATGATGAGATTTCAATATTAACATTTATGCACCCAACCAGAATGCGCCTCAATTTATAAGAGAGACTCTACTAGACATGAGCAACTTGATTTCCTCCAGCACCATAATAGTTGGAGATTTTCACACTCCTTTGGCAGTGTTGGATAGATTCTCCAAAAAGAAGCAAAGCAAAGAAATTTTAGACTTAAAGTTAATGATTAACAATTGGATTTAACAGACATCTACAGAACATTTCATCCTAACAAAACTGAATACACATTCTTCTCATCAGCCCATGGAACATCCTCCAAAATTGATCACATCCTCCAAAATTGATCACAAGGCTAACCTCAGCAAATTTAAAAGAATAGAAATTATTTCTTGTATCTTCTCAGACCATCATGGAATAAAAATTGAATTCAGTAACAACAGGAATCTGCATACTCATACAAAAACATGGAAACTAAACCTTATGCTGAACAATAGCTGGGACATAGATAAGATTAAGAAGGAAATTGCCAAATTTTTGGAACAAAATGATAATGAAGACACAAATTACCAGAATCTCTGAGATACCACAAAGACAGTCCTAAGAGGGAAATTTATAGCACTGCAAACCTTCCTCAGGAGAATGGAAAGAGAGGAAGTTACCAACTTAATGGGACATCTCAAGCAAATGGAAAAGGAAGAAATTCCAATCCCAAACCCAGCAGAAGAAAATAAATAACTAAAATTAGAGCAGAATTTGATGAAATTGAAAACAAAAGGATTATACAACAGATCAACAAATCAAAAAGTTGTTTTTTTAAAAAGGTAAAAAAAAAAAAAATAGATAAACCTTTAGCTAACCTAACCAGGAATAAAAGAGTAAAATCTCTAATTTAAAAAATCAGAAATGACAAAGATAAAATAATAACAGACTCCTCAGAAATTCAAAAAATCCTTAATGAATATTATAAGAAACTCTATTCTTGGGAATATGAAAATCTGGAAGAAATAGACAAATACTTGGAAGCATGCTGCCTTCCTAGACTTAGCCAGAATGCACTGGAAATGTTGAATAGGCCTATATCAAGTTCTGAAATAGCATCGACTATACAAAATCTCCTCAAAAAGAAAAGTCAGGGACCAGATGGCTTCACATCAGAATTCTACCAAACCTTTAAAGGGGAATTAGTACCTATATTACTTAACCTTTTCCAAAATATAGAAAAAGAAGGACTACTACCCCAAACATTCTATGACACAAACATCACCTTGATCCCCAAACCAGAAAAAGACCCAACAAGAAAAGAAAATCATAGACCAATATTTCTAATGAATATTGATGCAAAAATATTCAATAAGATTCTAGGAAACAGAATCTAGCAACACATCAAATTACAAACCATGACCAAGTGGGGTTTATCCCAGGGTGTCAAGGATGGTTCAGTATACTCAAATCTATAAATATAAGTCATCACATAAACAAAGTGAGACTCTGTATCAAAAAAAAAAAAGACTGTATCTCCAGATCAGGCTGCATTCTGAGGTCCTGAGAGTTAGGACTTCAATGTCATTATTGGCTCAACAAGTGGCTCAGGACTTGAACCTGGCTCCCTTTGACTTTCCTACTTTCTTCATTGTGTCTCACTGAACGCTTGAGTTCAATATCTGTCAATATGAAAGGGGAGCCACCAGTTGTACGTGAATCTTCTGAGAAGTTAGAGCAGGAAAGGATCTTTGAATGATTCTAGATGATGCGCTTTCCAAGTGAGCAGGCCAAAGACAAGAACCCTTCCCACGGTCCCCTAGACTTGCTTATGAGGACTTTGGGAAAAGGCTTTTCATGGGAGACCACACAGCTGCCTAAGCTGGAATCTGGCTTTGGAACCCACTAACCATGTGACCTTGGGCAAGCCCCGTGACTGCTGTGTGTCTCAGTTTCCTAATCTGTGAAATGGGGCTATGAATGGAGTCGGCTTGTGAGGTTTAGAAGAGGGAATGTATTTAGGCAGTTCAGTGTTCATCTTTCTCTGGCTTTGGTGGGTCTGGACACTTGTTAGGTAAAGCATGAAACTCTCCTTGCTTTTCTGGTACTGTTAAAACAGTCCTTCCAGCTTATAGATTTCTGACCTTCTATAAGACCTCCAGAAGATGACTTTGGTCTCTTGTACTACGTCCTGAATTACTGACCTGTGGCTGTTGTGCTGGCCACCTCCTCAGCTACATGTGCACCATGCCCTGAATTGCTTCAGAAGAGGCCTTTTCCCTAACTTGGCGCTGTCACCATTTTCCATTTGGGGTGGCAGCCCATCTGCTTTTTTTTGTTTTTTTTGAGACAGAGCCTGAAGCTGTCACCCTGGGTAGAGTGCCGTGGCATCACAGCTCACAGCAACCTACAATTCCTGGGATCAAGCGAGTCTCTTGCCTCTGCCTCCCAAGTAGCTGGGACTACAGGTGCCTGCCACAACGCCTGGCCATTTTTGGGTTGCAGCCATCATTGTTGTTTGGCGGGCCCAGGCTGGATTCAAACCTGCCAGCTCAGGTGTATGTGGCTGGCGCCTTAGCTCGTTGAGCCACAGGTGCCAAGGCTGCTTGCAGGTGCTCTTAATAAATCTCTGCTGTTAACTCCCCTCAGCCTGGTTCTTTGCGGCCCTTCCCACCTTTCCACACCTAACACTTAGCATCTGGTTCGCACTTCCAGATGTTCAGCAAGGGTTAGCTGGTTGTCACCCATTTCAAGGCCATTCCTCCCAACCACACTCTGATGATTCTTGCCTTATAGGCAGGGCTAGATCCAGGTGTGGGGGAGTTTGGGCTGTGTAGTCTGGCATGCCCAAGTTCCAATCCTGGCTTTCTCACTTCTTGATGTGTGACCTTGGACAACTTGTTTCAGGTTTCTGCGCCTCTGTCTTTAAATGGGGATGAATGATACTACTAGCCATAGTCATCGTGAGGCTTGCAGACCATTCTTTCATTCAGTCAGCAAATATTTATTTCTGTCCTTGCTGCATCAGGAATCTATCTAGAGACTAAACAGATCAATGAGGGAATTGTTCTGCAATATGGAAGTATGTAAGTGTTGTGGGAGGAACAAAGCAGAGAATGAGAAAGAGGTGGTGTTTTGTAGTCTGCTCCGGCTGCTGTAACAGAATACCATAGACTGGGTGACTTAAACAACAGTTCTCACAGTTCTGGAGGCCGGAGGGAGGGGATCAGGTGCCAGTCTGGTCAGGTTCCGGAGAGGACTTCTCTTCCTGGCTTGCAGATGGCTGCCTTCTCCCGGGGTCCTCACACAGCTGGGAGACAGCAAGTGAGCAAGCAGTCTAGCGACTCTTCTCCTGGGGTGGGGGCTCCTCTCTCATGACCTCATCTAAACTTAATTACCTCCCAGATGTTCTGTCTCTTTATTCTATCCTTTTGGAGGTTGGAGTTTCAACATGTGAGTTTTAGAGATACACAGTTCAGTCCTCTTCTGAGGCAGAAGGGGAAAGTGAAGGACTGATAACTTACAAAAGGACATTTGTACTAAACCTTGAAGCAGATAAGAATGTCAACCATGGAATTCCAAGATAAGGGCACAGAAAGTGCAAAGGTCCTGGGGCAGGAATGTGCCAGGTGGATTTGAGGGACTGGACCGGAGCCCGTGTGGCTCTAGCAGAGTGGGGGAGGGTGTGTGTGTGAAGACAGGGATAGAGGCTGCTGGAAGGACTTTGGCCTGACAAAGAGGTCAAGTTTAACCATTAGAAACATTCCACACATATTTGTTGAGCGCCACTCTTGTCCCAGGCACTGTGTGGGTGTTGGGGATAATCTGGGCCTCCAAAAGCTGGGACCTGCATTTGGGGACATTTGGAAGCTTGAAGATGGGCTTTCTGAGTGTCCGTGAGGCCGTATCAGGGTCTACTTGGTTTGTAATGAAAAGTGGGTGCTCTGAAAGCCTTTGGTAGCAGAACAAATATACTCACTCCTTCAACACCTCTTGATTTATTTATTAGAAATGACTTTTAAGGGTTTCCTCCCCAGGGATGGTGGGAGCCCACTGTGCCTGGGTCTCTTTTTCTCCTATTTCTACCGGCTGCTGAATTTACTTTCTCCTGCCGCACTCCGGACAGAACTCTGCCAGCCTCTGGGGGTGGATGCAGATAATATATTCTTTTGAAATGCAGACATTTTTATTATTTGTCAAATCTTTAAAATGTTAGTCTATTGAATTTGCAACTGGAATCGGACCAAGGGACCAGCTTATTTCCTTCCTCCTACTATGCCCTCCCTCTCTTACCCCCACCTGTGAGTCCCCTCCGTTCTGTTCTCTCCAGCTGATTCTAGGTCTGGGATGTGTGTGTGTGTGTCTGTGCTACTGAGTTTCTGATCTTTCTGTCTCTTTATTATTTTGGTCTCAACCTCAGCAATATGGACATTGGGGCTGGATACTTCTTTGGGGGTGTGCGTGTGTGCATTCATGTGTGTGCGTGCTGTCCTGGGCATTTTTGGATGTTTAGCAGCGTCCCCAGATCCTAAGTGGATGTAAGCAGCACCCCATCCCCCTGCCTCCAAGTGTGAACACCAAAAACGTCTCTCGACAGTGTCCTCTGGGGGGCGCCATTGCTCCTAGTTGAGATTTAGTCCTTCCCCTTCTGCATCATCTCCCATCGACGCTGTGTCTGGTGAACACAAGTCAGTAACTAGAGGCTAAACTGTCCCCGGAGCCTAAGGCCACATGCCATTGCCCTAGAACTTTCTTTGCCTGTGGCCTGCCTATGTGACTATGCCAGTTTCCAGGAGGGAGGAGCAGAGCTGACGAGACTGGCCAAGAAGAACTTTTTGAGCTGTGGGGTCTATGAGCACCACAGTCCCCGAGGGGTTTAAAGTGGAGCCTCCTGGATTTTGCGCTAACCTCTGGTGAGCCATTTGACACCCACTTCTTTGCTCTTTGGATAAATCTAAGCTACAGTGGCCTCTCTGCTATGGCCGGGATTCCTAAGGTGACTCAGCAGCGGACTGACCACTGTACACCACAGACTCACTGGAACCTGCATTTGCGAACTTCCGTGCCTTAAGCAACTTCCTGGAGTTTCTCTGTCCTGAATTGGGATCAGTCACATATAAATTCTAGGCTGTAGAAGAAGGAAAAATATCTTTCGTCTAGGTGCGGTCAGATGGATTGAGCTCAGGAGTTTGAGACCAACCTGAGCAAGAATGAGATCCCGTTTCTATGAAAAATAGGAAAACTAGCTGAGCATTGGAGCAGGAGCCTTATCCTCCCAGCTACTCAGCTACTCAGGAGGCTGAGGCAAGAGGATCGTTTAAGCCCAAGAGTTTGAGGTTGCTGTGAGCTATGATGCCAACAGTACTGTAGCCTGGGCAACAGAGTGAGACTCTGTCTCAGAAACAAAATAAAGCAAACAAAACAAAACAACAACAACAACAAAAAACCCCAAAACTTTTTTCTTTACTTATGTTGGGTTCTCAGGCAGGGGCCGTGTAAGTTACACTAACCAAAGACCAGTTAATAAGAGAAAAACAAACAAGTTAGTTAGCATGTGCATTAACATGGTAGCACTCGCAACAGTAACGCTATAGGGCTGTTTAGATCGTGGCCCTAACATCGCATTTGTAGAGAAGTCAGGAGACAAAGGAAAGCACTTTTGGGCTTCTGGGTGGCAAATTGCAGGACAGTGAATGTGCTAGGGAAGGTATTGTTCGTAGTGAGGTTTGCAGTGTGACTCCTCTGGCCTGATGGGGGTCTAGACTTGTCCCTGTGATTGGCTTCTGTCCTTTGTGCTGGAGAGGGAAGGAGACACCTTGATTACTTTATGTCCTGCTTTTATTTTATGTATTCATTTATTTATTTTGAGACAGCCTCAAGCTGTCACCCTGGGTAGCGTACTGTGGCATCACAGCTCACAGCAACCTCCAATTCCTGGGCTCAAGCCTCTGCCTCCCAAGTAGCTGGGACCACAACGCCCGGCCATTTTTTGGTTGCAGCCGTCATTGTTTGGCAGGCCCGGGCTGGATTCGAACCTGCCAGCTCAGGTGTACGTGGTTGGCGCCTTAACCCGTTGAGCGACAGGCGCCGAGTCATATGTCCTGCTTTCAGGTAAATAGGGTGAGGGCAGAGAGCTTTTCTGGTGTTGAGTTCTCCATCACCTGGAGCTTAAAATAATCCTCAGCCCTATGTGGCATATTTCAGGGAGGTGTATTCTGCTACCCCTCCAGGCAAGCAGTGCTGCCCTAGAAACCCTCGCCCCTTCTGTCCCAGTGTGGACCGGCCCGCTGCCCTGGACGTGCACGCGACACTCAGTCACTGCAGACGCCATCCCCACAGCATGCTCACCTCTCTCTCCCTGAACTGCCACCTTTGGCTTTGACCCCAGGTCCCAGGTGAGCTGTGAAGAGGCTAGTCTGACATCCCCCAACCGTGCAGGTCTCACCTGTCAAGCCCTTTCAGAGGTGGCCGAGGGGGTGTGTTGAAGAGGACAGAACAGCACAAGTGAGGGGCTGTCACATTTGTGTGGACAGGAAAACCTGACTTTGAATCAGGTTCTACCACTGACCAGCTGTGTGACCTTGAGCAAGTTACTTCACCTTTCTGAGCTTTAGTCTTCCCTTCTACAAGACAGGGATAATAACACCAGGGGCACGTCTAGCTTACATGACACTCCAAGTGGGTTATTTATTTATTTATTTATTTATTTTTGAGACAGAGCCTCAAGCTGTCACACTGTATGGAGTGCTGTGGCATCACAGCTCACAGCAACCTCCAACTCCTGGGCTCAAGTGAGTCTCCTGCCTCTGCCTCCCAAGTAGCTGGGACTACAGGTGCCCGCCACAATGCCCGGCCATTTTTTGGTTGCAGCCGTCATTATTGTTTGGTGGGCCTGGGCTGGATTTGAACCCACCAGCTCAGGTGTACGTGGCTGGCGCCTTAGCCCCTTGAGCCACAGGCGCCGAGTCATAATTCACTCATTTTTGTGTGTGTGTGTGTGTGTGTGTGTGTGTATAGAGACAGAGTCTCACTTTATCGCCCTCTGTAGAGTGCTGTGGCATCACACAGCTCACAGCAACCTCCAACTCCTGGGCTTAGGCGATTCTCTTGCCTCAGCCTCCCGAGTAGCTGGGACTACAGGTGCCCACCGCAACGCCCGGCTAAATTTTTGTTTTGCAGTTCGGCCGAGGCTGGGTTTGAATCCACCACCTTCTGCATATGGGGTCGGCGCCCTCCTTGCTGAGCCACCGACGCCGCCCCCATAATTCACTCATTTAAAGTGGACAGTTTAATGTTTTTTTGAGGCATATTATGTCATTAATTTTAAAATTTGTAGAAAAATACATGCATCATAAAATTGACTATTTTTACCATTTCTGAGGATACAAATTAGTGGCATTAATTATATTAATATCCCTTCTTCTACATGGCAAAATTATCTTCTGTAGTAGTCTCACCAAGAAAAGTGGTTAATTTCTTGTTCTTTAGTTTTTTTTCTTTTTTTTTTTTTGTAGTGACAGCGTCTTACTTTATCGCCCTTGGTAGAGTGCTGTGGTGTCACAACTCACAGCAACCTTCAACTCCTGGGCTTAGGTGATTCTCTTGCCTCAGATTTTTTTTGTTTTTTTTGCAGTCCAACTGGGGCCGGGTTTGAACCTACCACCCTCGGTATATGGAGCCAGCACCCTACTTGATGAGCCACAGATGCCGCTCTTTAGTTTTTTTTGGTTTTTTTTACAGTTTTTGAACGGGGCTAGGTTTGAACCTACCACCTCCGGTATATGGGGCCGGCGTCCTACTCCTTTGAGCCACAGCTTCTGCCTGTCTTGTTCTCTAGTTTTAAAACAAATTATTAACAATGGGAAGAGAAGAATACACTCCAATTTAAAAAGCATTATTTAAATTCAATACAATGTTTCATGTGAGCTAAATTCTGCCTTGCTGGACAAAAATAGCACACCTCTCAGGTCCCACTGTCTTGCTTTCTAAACTGTAAACACAAATAAGAATTCTAAGGGTTTTTTTTTTTGCACAGACAGAATCTCACTTTATCGCCCTCGGTAGAGTGCTGTGACATCACACAGCTCACAGCAACCTCCAACTCCTGGTTTTAGGTGAGTCTCTTGTCTCAGCCTCCCGAGTAGCTGGGACTACAGGCGCCCGCAACAACCCCCGGCTTTTTTTTTTTGTTGCAGTTCAGCCAGGGCCAGGTTTGAACCTGCCACCCTCGGTATATGGGGCAGCGCCTTACTGACTAAGCCATAGGCGCCGCCCAGAATTCTAAGGTTTTAATCCATGTGAAATGACAGATTGAAAGTAATCCAGCTCTGTTTCTTCATCACTGTGCTCTACTTATTCACGTTGATGCTTCTGTCTGAACTCAGGGAAGCAAAGCATCACAGAAGTGATCACCAGGACGCCAGTGACACCCAACTGTTGGGAACTTCCTTAGAAAAAAACAAATGTGGGGCCGGGAGCCCTGGCTCATGCCTGTGATCCTAGCACTCTGAGAGGCTGAGGTGGGTGGATAGACTGAGCTCAGGAGTACCAGACCAGTCTGAGCAAGTGTGAGACCTCATCTCTTCTAAAATAGAAAAAATTAGCTGAGCACTGTGGCAGATGCCTGTAGTCCCAGCTACTTGGGAGGCTGAGGCAAGAGGATCACTTGAGCTCAAGAGTTTGAGGTTGGCTCGGGGCCTGTGGCTCAACAGGCTAAGGCGTCAGCCACGTACACCTGAGCCGGCGGGTTTGAATCCAGCCTGGGCCGTCAAACAACAATGACGGCAGCAGCCAAAAAATGGCCGGGCGTTGTGGCAGGCGCCTATAGTCCCAGTTACTTGGGAGGCGGAGGCAAGAGACTGGCTCGAGCCCAGGTATTGGAGGTTGCTGTGAGCTGTGATGCCATGGCACTCTCTCCAGGGTGACAGCTTGAGGCTCTGTCTCAAAAAAAAAAAAAAAAAAAAAGAAATGGGGGTCTCTTCTGGTGCCCAGGCTGGAGCACATAAGTGTGCTCAGACCTCACTGCAGCCTCAAACTCCTAGGCTGACGTGATCTTCCTTGTCTCAGCCTCCCCAGCAGCTGCGACTACAGGTACACACACCTCGATAGTAAGTGCAGCAACTGTTTAGAAGTTTTAAATTTAATTTATTTTAATTATATTATAACTATACATTAATGCATTTATGGAGTATAATGTGCTGATTTTATATACATTTTGGAATGCTTCCATCAACCTAGTTAACATCGCTTTCACTTCATTTACTTACTTATTGTGTTAAGACATTTCTACTCTACACTTAACAGATTTGACTTGTACCCTTGCAATACGCGCTGTAGGTGTGGTCCCACAGTTTACCCTCCCTCCATCCAACCTCTTCCCTCTCCTCCCTTCCCTTTCCTCTTCTCTCCTTCAACCTGGGCTATAGTTCTGTTTTATCTTACATACAAAAGTGTGGGTGATTATAAATTGGTTTCATAGTGGTACCGAGTACATTGCATACTTTTTCTTCCCTTCTTGAGTTTGTGAGACAGAGTCTCACTCTGTTGCCCTGGGTAAACTGCGGTGGCATCATCACAGCTCACAGCAACCTCAGACTCCTGGGCTCTAGCGATCCACCCTCCTCAGCCGCCCCGAGTTCTAGTATTACAGGCGTGAGCCACCATGCCCCGCCAACTGTTCAGAACTTAGACCAAGGACAGAGAGTTTAGGGGAGGAGTATTGCACAGAGCCTGGTGATAACAAAAAAGCAGAGCAGCTTGTGCTTGGTTTTATTCTCGTTTTTAAGTTCTTTATAGACAATATAGCCTCTTGTTGCCTACTCCAGGGCAGGAGGATTAGCACTGCTGAGCTCATGGTGCAGACTGGGCAGTGGATCCAGAACCGAGGCCTGTGTTATGATCAGTGGGGACGAGTGCAGCTCTTT
Source organism: Arctocebus calabarensis (assembly GCA_963573935.1). Lineage (NCBI taxonomy): Eukaryota > Metazoa > Chordata > Mammalia > Primates > Lorisidae > Arctocebus > Arctocebus calabarensis. The sequence continues at coordinate 352 of CAUYON010135264.1, read as the reverse complement.
CTGCAGACAGGGTCTCTACCACCTGTTTAGAAATTTCTGCTCTACTAATCTTGGCTGTGGCCCTCATTCAAGCATAAATCATTGTGTCCCCTCTTAAAAGAAACAAACAAAATTTATAGCTTTCATGTGAAGGCTATAACCCAATTATAGCACAAGAATATGGGGAAAGGGGCACAGGAGGGGAGGGGAGGGGGGAAGATGGGTGGAGGGAGGGTAATTGGTGGGGCCACGCCTATGGTGCATCTTAGAAGGGTACAGGTGAAACCTACTAAATGCAGAATACAAATGTCTTCATACAATAACTAGGAAAGTGCCACGAAGGCTATGTTAAACAGTTTGATGAAAATGTTTC
>CAUYON010135261.1:0-29445 GCA_963573935.1 Arctocebus calabarensis | reverse complement strand
TTTTTTTTTTTTTGTAGAGACAGAGTCTCACTTTATTGCCCTGGGTAGAGTGCCGTGGCGTCACACTGCTCACAGCAACCTCCAGCTCTTGGGCTTAAGCGATTCTCTTGCCTCAGCCTCCCCAGTAGCTGGGACTACAGGCGCTCACCACAGTGCCTGGCTATTTTTTTGTTTTGCGTTCAGCTGAGGCCGGGCTTGAACCCGCCACCTTCGGTATATGGGGCCGGCGCCCTACTCGCTAAGCCACAGGAGCTGCCCTGCTCTTAATATTTTAAACAAATGATTTATACTCAGCCTAATTCTCTTTATGGCTCATGAACAAATATGTTTTTTAAATAATATGTTTCTGTTCCACTGTTAATCTACACACAGAAAGAAGAATAAAACTTTCATTCACTGGGCCCACTTAATGTAGCAGGTGTTTTACAAATACTACCTTATTTCATCCTCACAAACATCCTTATCCTCATAGTACAGGGGCTGAGAGAAATTTACCAATGATCATGCAGCTAATAGACAAAGTCACGGGCATTCCTATTCAGGGCTGTTCATCCCAGACAAGGTCCTTTACACTAGAGCACACTGCTGTTGGAATACGTTCTATAGAAACGTCCTTTCAGTTTCCAGGCATTGCTTGCTCTTAACTAAGTAACCTAGTCTCTAAAACAACAGAAAATACAACATAACTTCCGTCAATTGCACGAAAGGGGCTAGAACAAACTATTCCACATGGAGGTGTTAAGGTAAGGAACGGGACCGACGGTATGGATACGTGTATATGGGGCATGTCCCGTCTATGAAAATCAGGTCAACGTCTGGAGGTGGTCGACGTAGGGGGGTGGTCAGCTATGGAGTTCTGCATAGTTGAAATGCTTTGAGCTTCTAACTAAGGCATAAGTTTCCCCAGTGTGAATATCTTCAGAACGTTTTACTCAGATTCTCACAGTCCATGGTGTCTTCTTGTCTATAGGTTTGTCCTGAGCCACCAGTATCTTACAGATACCCTCTGCTCTGCTTTGGTTTGTACTCCTGTCCGGCTCAGGGGTGCCTCATGATGCTCCCTGTAATGTCTCAGGCCTTTTCCTGAGATTTCCTGCTGCCATCTATAGCTCTGACATAGACACAGGCCCCCCAAGTGCCTTCATTTCACCTGGTTTTGTCTGCTTCTGAAATAAGGAAAGTGAATTTTTCCTTTTAAACTGAATTGTCACATGATAAGCACTTTATAGTGCTGCCAACAATCTTGAATTGCTACTTAAAAGACATGAAATAGTAACAGAAAATTTGGAGTTTGTATCTACAGAGAACAGAAAGGGATAGTTAGAAGAAATAAAGATGAGAGAAATAGGGAAGGAGAGGTGTGGGGAGTCATTGTAAGATTATTCCAAATGCCACTTTTCATTAAGCTGCTCACCATGGCTGTCAAAAGAGCCCACTGTGAAAAAAATTGGGATAGATGACACTAATATTACAAATAGTGAAATCACTGTAAAAATACCTTAGTAATTGGTAGAGTATACAGATAGATCTTGGATGTCTCTACCTACTTACTTATCATCTATTATCTTTCGCTTCTAATTAAAATCCAAAGCTAAATATAATTGTATTAAATTGATTATTCCTCATACCTCTTTTAATTACTTCTATTATGATGTATAATCAAGAGGTAACACAAAAATAGCCCCACTTTACATCCGAATTCTGGATCTTGCATACATGAAAATGAAAAATGGTTTATGTGGAAAAATTTGCAAAAATTTTATATTATTTAATCAATTTTTTGGGGGGGGCATTTTGTCACCCCCAGTAGAGTGCTGTGGCATCACAGCTCACAGTAACCTCAAACTCTTGGACTTAAGTGATTCTCTTGCCTCAGCCTCTCAAGTAGTTGGGAGTATGGGCGCCCGCCAAAATGCGTGGCTATTTTTTTTTTTATTGTAGTTGTCAGTGTTGTTTAGCAGGCCCCGGGCTGGGTTTGAACCTGCCAGCCCCAGTGTATGTGGTTAGTGCTGTAACCACTGAGCTACTGGCGTCGAACCAAGTTTCACCGATCACTTTTATTTTAAAAAAATGTTTGTTGAGAGCCTACTATATACGAGACATAATAGTATTTTAAGTGGGTTGTTTATTGAGATTTTTAGTCCTGGGTCTATTTAATTATAAAGTCTTAGTAACTTAACCAGGTTGTAAAGTTTAATCTCACATATTGGGTGCATTAATACATGGGGAAAATTAGAATGGAGAAATGAGTTAGTAGCCAGATAACTCAAAGAATAGGATTGCTCTTTGAATGATCTATTCAATCAAGCCAAAACTGTATGACTGGAATTTTCTTTACGGTTGCCTCAATCTTTCACTTCATTTTGTATCTGCAGATATAGGCTTTCTGTTAGTGTAAGCTTGAATGATTCATGACATGTTATGTTCATAACATCTAAAATGAAGGATAATAGGTTGGAACATTCAATCAACTGGAATTAGACTTCAAATGTAATGTGGTTTCAATATCCCAATTGCTCAGAATATTCAGATCTCATTAAATTTAGGGTACTAGATTTAATAGAAAACAGTGTATTCATAACTTTCCTTACAGTGTAAAAGGAAGTCAGGATAATATGCAGCATATTTTCTCTTGTATGTTTATAAATTTAAGTATTTTAAATGTATCTAAAAATACATACCATGTCAAGTGGTTGACAAGTTCACAGAAGAAATTACCTGAAAGTTTCATCTATGTGTTGAAGCACATGCAATTGTCACTTATAGGGCAAACTGTTGAATATTTGTTTGTTTCATATCATTCAACCTATCACAGTTATAAAGTCTTATTTTCCAACTTTGACATCCTGGTTCGGAAAGGAGTACTTTCTCAGATTGTTACATATGGTGAGCATTTCTTTTCACTGTACAAAAACTTAGAATAGGAGCAAAAATGTATCTATCAGAAAATTTTATGATTTATACTCCCTTACAAATAAATAAGACCGAGCTTACAATTTTGAATTTCCTTTTTAAAGAGAGAATCACAAACTTTCCAGTCAGATGTTTGAAAGAAGAGCAATCATTCCTTTTGCTTTTGGCTTGTAACATTTCAGAAATGACCTCGTGCAATCCGCTATCAATCGTCAACCATCTTACTAGGCATCCAACTCTTCTAAAAAGCATTGTAGCCCATTAAGTGGTTAATCCAGGTCTGAGGAATAAGCTATTGTTTTTGAGGCAATAATATAAGACTTTATGCAAGTTGATATCAAATGTTTCACAAAATATTTATTATTTAGCATGTATACATTAAGAAAGTAAAATTAGCATGGGATGATCTCAGGAAAACAATGCATATTCTTGGATTAGACACTGAAGTAAAGTAAATGTATGATAAATTGACAAATTCACATTGCCAATGTTATGAAAAATGATGCAGCAAAAAAAATTAAGATGTATTTTTCATTTTCGGTAAGGGGGGTTTTCCTAGTAGCTGCTGTCTTTCATCTGCGAAACTGGGTCCTGATTTTACAGAAGCCTAAAGTGAGGGCCCTACTCACTTTCAGAATGCGTATTAGAAGTATACAATTGCACCCAGAGTTTTGGTTTCTTTTTGTTAGTAGGCCTCTGTTAATAGAGTAGGAGTTGCAAACACATATGTGGGTTTGCCAGTAACAACTCACAATTTGTGCAAAGTTGAGTCTTCGAAACTGAGCAAATTTGCTCTCAATTTCCCGCCAGCGCTTGCTGAGCTGGATCTGAGTTGGTTCCACTGCCATTGCGGCCCCATCATCAGACAAGCCCTCAGCTTGCCTACGCACTGCATTCAGCTCCTCTTTCTTCTTCTGCAACTCACGATCAATTTCCTATTGAGCAAAACCAATACAGGGCCCAGGGTAGTTAGCTAACCACATCAACCGATCTGCAAGCAGCAAATACTTCTCTCAGTAATTTCATAGGCTGTGGTCCCTTTATTGTCATCTTTCAAAATTTACAAATATGGAAGGCATCACTGTCATCCTCACCCAATGGTCCAAATATTATTTCAGTTATGCTTTGAGTGCTCAGTGTTGTATGGTTTAATTAAGAAAATATTTCAACTGATCTAACGTTTTCTTTCTTCTGAATTTCTCTGGTGTTTGGGGCTTGAACCAATTTGGGGTGATTACTCATTATTTATTAGGGACCATCCATACAGAATATAATTTAGAGGGTAAGTCAATTCCTTTTTAATGTTTTGGGAAACTCAACAGAGAACGAAGCAAAATAAAAAGTGTAAAATAATGACAGAAAAAACACATCTTCAGACAATACGCAAATAAATATATAGAGATTTGACACTGATTTGTGAAGATGCTCTGATGAAATGAATGTGCTAACATGAGAAAGAAGTCGTCCATATACCGATAAGTCATTAGTTCATCTGGAACAAAGATACACAGAGTCAATTACAATTTTACCAGAAAACACATGACATTTCTTAATTCATTTTACATTGTTTAAAAGTAAAACATTTTATTCATTCAACATTGTGCCAATTGAATAACACTTAATACATTTACTAAAACAAAACACAATACAAGGAAATGCATCAAACCAAAGAGAACATTAATAGAAAAAAAACAAAAACAGCAACATTTTAAATATGATCCTCACAGTTAAGGTAAAGTAAATAAACCGCAGCAATAAAATCTGGTATTGACATTCTAAAACAACATTACCTTTATTTTCCTTTCATCTCTGGGTTCAGGTAGGCTGGCTAATTTTTTTTCAATGTCATCCAAGCATTTCAGGAGATCATCAGCCTGCCTCTTGTACTGATACCACTGATGAGAAATTTCTAGAGCCTTTTTTCTTCTTTGAGACCTCAAATCCTGTTCATGGTGCAGATATTATTAAAATATCAATACATGCATATAGCATACTTCCGGTTGTAGTTATTTATAAAAAAAATCTGAGTCCTTCATCTTTTTGCACAATTTAGGTTAAATTCACATTTCAATGCAATGCGTTCAAATAAAAGATTAAACCATGCACTTTGGGGCAGAATCCATGTATAGGTAGCTACAAAAACATGAACACCACATTTAAGGTATTTTCTCCTGGCATGTTCAGATTTGTTTAGAAATCTTGTCATATTTAACAGACTGGTAATGAGCTAACTAAATGGTACAGTATATGTGAAACAGTTTAGTATGTGAATACAGTTGACTTTACTAGATAGTTGCTCAAACACAGTGAGTTTGTATTTCACTTTTAAAACAGGTAAATTTCCAAAATGTATACTTTCATCCCTGGGCCCATCAACCAAATTTTAAGTTTATAAAGTCAAGCAACCCTACATCCATGCTTAGAGACATGCCTGTAAAATGTTTCATAGACCATTAATAGTTGGTGGTTAGAAATATGAAGTTACTTTAGTTATAAATAATTCCAAGCTATATGTGTAGAAGTATTACTGTTGCTCATATAGTTGTAAATGTACATAAAAATAACAATGTCAATGTCATAAAGATGTTTTTCCTTCCAAGTCTTGCATGGGCCTACCGTGTCATACCACATCCTACCCTGAATGTAAAACAATTAACTATAAGAAAAGAGGAAGTACATCTTCTCAAATCAATCTGATAAGATACGCAAAAGTCTCTCATTTAATAAATCAACATGGGAGAAAATCAATCATCCTACTTCTCACAAGAATACCCAATGTCTTCTTTGATCAATAGAGTTAGCCAAAATGCCATTTTATAACTCATGAGATCATAAGCGCTCTGCATATAGAGCTACACTTTAGAAGTAGCAAATCGGGGTTTATGCGCAGGTTAAATTCAAATGAAAGAACACATTGACTATCAAAGAACTTCTAAAAAATGCATTACATTGGAAAGTTTTGGCCTGCTATGAAATATTCCATAAGGACTAAAATTGGAACCACTGGAAGGTTAACAAAGTTACCAAATATGGTGGTATAGATTGGTTTGGGAAGTAGAGTTACCAATTTTGACTCATCGCTTATAGAGTATATTCACAAGAATGATCTAGATTTCTTTATCTGTTGTGTTTAAAATTTGGATGTAAAATTTACAGCCATTTACATTTTGTGTCACATTTCCAAACCTCCTGTGGAGGTAATAAATGCCTAGGACAAGTCAGATTGAGCGCTGCTTTTTTCAAAGGTATCACCATACAGCCACGCAGAAGAATTGAGCCTTGCCTTATTTGTGACACGACCCACATCTTTGCCAAGAGAAAGGGCTTAGCAGTCAAAGTCAGAGATCTCTTTTATTTCTTAAGCACAAAGTGATGTGCCATATGTAAAAATATTTAGAGCCATCTTATAGGTTTCTTCAGAGGTTATGCCAGATAACCACTAAACACTGCCGTTCAGCAGGACACGTATCTTATGACCAACATAGCTACTGCTAAAAGCCTGGTCACAGTTGGAAGGGTGTGGATTACATAGCTTTCTGATCTTTTGAACACATTATGGTTTGCTTTTGCACTCCCTCCAGGAAGAGGCCTTTTCTATTTACTATATTTATCAGCAGTTACCTTCAGAACACCTGCTGGCCAATTAGACTTTCCTTGTGGGTTCCTTGAAGGCACAATATTGTGTAATTACATTCTCAGCAGTGTTTATTTGGTTGACTATAGGGGGAAAGGTTTTATCCTCTTATTTGCATATAGAAAGCAGACTCCATCCACCTACTAGGTCAGTCCACCTACACAACTATAGGGCTCTAAAAGAGTGATTTACAATGAAAAGGTTGGCAATTAACAGTATTAGAAAATAAGCCATGCAAGCAAATAGTGAATATTGCAAAGCATGTATAAAAAAGGGCTATTTTGCAAAACTTTCCATATTTCTGGTATCATCTCAAAAACTTCCCAGATGTTTCTATAGGAAAATCAAGTTTATCCTGTTTTGCCTGCACAATCCAGATGAGTCCCATGAGTATTTGAAGCCATATACTACTGCTGCTAAATATGAAAGTAGCACTTCTTCTCCAAGGGCATTTAGATTAATTTTGAGAATTTCTATATAAGTGAAATTACACTCTTGTAGATGGTAAGTTAGTTGCAAAGAGAGACTCTCTTAAACACACAAGACCGTCTATTTAAAAAAACAAGGAGAATCCAGGCCTTATTAGACAAGTGTTATATTACCCAATAATTGGACCTACTATAAATAAAATTAATAAAGTAAAAGAAGCAGAAATACGGGAAAATATAGATTGGTTATTTTGCAGATTAGGAAGGTTTTCAACACATATATGAAAAGAGCTTATAAAAATGATGCATATTAGAAAATGTAATGTGTCATTAGTACGAATGAAGCACTTTGATATCTTTGGATTACTATTCTGAGAAAATTAATTCGAGCAAAAAGCCATACATGTTAAGCAACACAAGTTTCAAAGTCAGACACCACTCAAAAATGTTACACAAGACACACACCGAGCAAAAAGAAAAGTGAATTTCTAGTGACTAAGAGTCTTAAGCAGATTTTATTTTATGCATGACATCTTTTACCCTACATATAAAAAAACACAGCAAGGTATATTATAATTTTAGCTCTAATACCTTGAGAGCATTATGTTTTGTCTGTAACAGCTGCTGTTTTATCTTTATTTCCTCTCGCTTTCTCTCATCTGTGATTCTTTGTTGTAAGTTGTCTCCTCTTTGCAACAATTCTTTTACTGTACCCTCATTGTCTTCATTCTGATTAGAAACAACAAGTACAGTCTTCATTTTGGTTTTTTAAAAAGCTGTACATTGTTAAGAGATAATAAAACATGTTATTTAAACACACACAAAATTCCAATTTAAAACTTGCAGGGAATGTTATTATGAGATACTGTGCACATAGCCTTGCTTTTATATTTTGTGCTTTAGAATGAAAATCAGTTTTCCCCCCATCTAGTTTTAAGGGACATATTTGTAGGTGCACATGTATGAAGATGGGGGGAATCTGGTACTTCATTTCAGACGAGATGAGAATTACTGTTAAAGTATTCCTTTGGCTTTGCTTTTTAGCACAATTCTAGGAATCTAAAGTTTAGACAAAGTAATTTCGTCATTTACATTTCTAACTGATATCTATGGGAATACGGCTGTGTACAGGTTATATATGGCAGTATGAGATGGCAGCAAATCTTAAAATATTCGATACTGATAAATGAAAATATTTTGTTTTATGTTCTACCTAATAATCTCGGCTCTATATCTAAAACCCAAATGTCCAAATGTAGGACAATATCAGAGTATTAGAAAAAATGATGAGTTAATTTGTCTTTAAACAATTTCTAAAAGGTATGTCATATAGGCACGTTGCCTTTAAATAAATAAGATCAAATAAGTATTAAAATATGGAGTGGGAAACGGCTATAAAAAGTTTTCAATGTGCATTTTGTTCTTTCAGACTCTAAGAACAATATTTTAGTTTTCTTTCTTAGAAATGAAATTATTTGAATAAGTGCTAGTCTAACATCATTGCATACATGATCGTGTGATTTTTCTCTTCAGTTCCTGTCTTTCTTACAATTCAGAATATTCAAACTTTCCGTCAAAGAAGTTCATTATGTAATGGTACCCAAGGTACACCAATGAGCGGAGGAAAACAGGTAATAGGTGAGTTTCAAAAAACACGTGTATGTGTGTATATATTTAAATCTATAATGAATGCTTGAACTTCAACACACAACTAAAGACCTATTCATTTTGTTTAAAGGGAATAGGATCTTCTATCTTCTAAATATTTATAGTCTGTAAAAGACCTTCCTTAAGTCTGGAGCATTTGGTAAGGCTGAGGACAAAATAACACACACAGGCACACACAGAAAGGAAACCCATTTCAGTTCTTTCCCTACACCAGATGAGGGCACTAGGGCAGGGTTGGTGGTCAGCCCAAGAGGTTAGCAGCATTCTGTTTCATCTCGATGCCCTCTGGTTTCTTCTTTGACATGAAGTAGAGGTGGTTGTAACCCAGTATCTTGGAAAGCCTCTTCTTGTCTTTCTTTCCATGAGCTGAGTTGGCAAGGCCATCAAACCCCACACACAGGGAGTATTGATTGAGGCAGCTCCAGGAAGTCAGAACTGACACCAGTGGGAACTAAGATCAGTGGAAGTAATTCCACATACTTATTACCTAAAAATTTATCTATTTCTTTCTGATGTCATTTTCAAGAATTGTCTGAGAAGTCTCCAGCATTAATACATGTCTGAGAAATCTCTAGCTTGATGCATGTAAAGGTTAACAATGCTAAAGAGGTGACGGCAGAGGAAGGGGGTTAAAGAAATGGTGAAAAAGATGGTGAAGGGTGGAAAAAAAAAAAACCTCAGTGAATAAGTATTTGATACAGGAAAATTCAAGCCAGAGAGATATGTAAAAGATATTTTGAAATTAGAATTGAAGGACTACATTCTGAGGTTGGGAATAGCCTACATGGTCATATTTCTTTACTCCCATAAAATGAGCAGCATGAATTTATACAGATTTTAGACATACGCTGTACTATTTACTCATTTTGGTAAAGCCACTTTGTGGGAAACTTTCATACGCAATTTTTATATTGTGTACAATTGCCCCTTCTCAGAAATAAATGTCCTAGTATCAAACATGATTGACACAAAACTTCAGCCATCTAAACTAATTGCATACCTTATTACATTTTTAGTTGATTGATTTATTTATTTTTGACTTGACTCTTTTTTTCCCAATTACATTTTGCCCTTGAAGAGTTTGAAAACTGTACAGGTCAAAACAAAATTGGTGAGATGTTTAGTAAATTCAAAAGTGCTCCTATATGGCCATACATAGTAATTTGGGATTCATAATAAAAGGTCAAGAATACTTTGTATTTACAAAAATCATTAGACTCCTAAAACGTGCAAAATGTGTTTGAAAATTCAGTTGGAGACTGGAGTTATCTAATTTCTTTCCAAATATTTATTCATTTTCACTTCTAGTTCATTCACACTTTTATCACAACCAATTTACCATATCTTTATTGAAGTCTTCCTCTTTCAGATTCACCCCCTGCTGAATTTCAGCCTCCAGTGGTTCAAGCAATTTTTGTATATCTGAGTTAAACTGCTCCAATTCCTTCAAAGGAATGGAGGCCTAAAAAAAAAGATAGTGCTAATTTAAATCAAACTTACTTTTTATTAGAAACATAAACCAAAAGAAATACATTTATTCAACTTCCTGTTGCTAAACTAATGACATGCATTATGTTTCCATATTATAATTTGTAAAGGTCTTGAAATACAACTGGGAAAGTACCCGAGGATGCAAATAGGAGAAACATTTAACATCACCAGAGCTGAACATACATGCAAAATAATGCAATTCATCATTCTCTGTTATCAACAAAAGCCAACTTACATATACATTTACCTGGGCAAATTTTTAATATTCTAAAGTTGAATTTGATCTTATTTTAAACATTCTGATATAAATACCACGTGGGCAAATATGTCTTATCAGAATTGCCTCATTCATCAAATAAGAATAAACTTAGGTAGAAAAGCAGAATTGTAACCTTATCCCTAGAAAAACCACATGGCAATTTGCTCAGCTATTTTAATGGCCTTTTTAGCCTGGTGAAATTGACAGGCATGCTGTCCTAAGACAAACAATGCCATTAGTTTCCCTTAGGAATAGTTTCTTTGGTGGCATAAGTAAATTTAAATAAATGAACCCAGAACATTTCACATAAAGTATTTGAATATATGTTTTCCAATGTTACAGACATCACAGTTTCTTTAATTTTAAAACCGATTATACCACAGTCTCAACAAATTTTAAAATCCATTGATTTTATAAATAAAACACTTGAAGTGATGAATGAAAAGACATTTAAAAAGTAGGCAATATTTCACTATTAGATTAAAATTCTGTTAATAAAATACATTTGGATTCTCTTGGCTTTTTTAATTTAAATACTGGAAAATATTTTCTATCTGATAACTTTTGAAAACCCAGATGACATACAGGAATCTGATTTTCTTTCAGACCTACAAGTTTTCACTTTGTAAAACCAATTCAAAAATGATCCTCTGTATCTTATGCCAGGATGATTACATTTGTCAGTCTCCACCTATCTTCCCCAATCACATTCCCAGGTATACCTTTACTTTATTAGATAGCAACTGAGGACAATAAGAATAATTGATCAAAACCAAACTAAATATCTAAAGGAAGTCTGTTACTAATGAAGAAGTGAATAGTCAAATGCTATTCAATGCTGTTCACAAGGCCATGATTTTCATAGGCAACACAAATAAACACTTATCATATAGGCACTTCCCTGAAAGGATTTATGATATATGTTTTTAAAAAGTGACATGCTATCATATTAGGTTTTAAATCTTGATGATTATTTCTCACTTGAAATATCATAATACTTTTCTGAACCAGTACAGATAGATAATAATTAAATATTCCTAAAGGATGTTACAGTTTCTGTATTACCAGCATACTACCATACTTTAAAATCATAGATTGTTCAAAGGATTATAAAAGTAAAAAGTTTAACATCCTTTACAATCATAACATGCAACACCAAGGTGGTGGTATTTTATGTTATTGAAAAGTTGTTCACATTTGGTAACATTTAATAAAAGCAACTGCGGTGGCCTCCGTGATGTTTTGAATATATATGATGAGTAATGCTTAAAATAACTTTTGTTGAGCATTTGCATGTCAGGATAGCATGAATCTACCTGCAGTCAGAGTTACCTGCTTCATTCCACCTGCTATTTCTCTGGCTCATTCCTCCACATACTCAAATAGAGCAGTTCCAAAGTCTCTGAACTTAGGCCTCTGTACTTCTTTCTCAATGCTTCTTCCATAATAAATTATATTTTCTTCCTTAAATTTAACTATGATTTTTATGTCTCCTAAATCTATACTTTGAATGGTTTTCTCACTTTTGAAATCCAATCTAGACTCCTCAATAGCCAGAAGTCTCCCTTGAAGTTCAACACGCCTAGAACTGAGCTCATTATCTTTCTCTCAAACTATTTACAACACCAACTTGTCTAGTTCTGTTCACAGATCATCACTTTTCTCAGTCATCCAAGCTTAAAATATAAGTCATATTGTTCCTGAACATCTTACTACAATGTATTATAAGAAGAAATAATTGTCAATTCATTCACTATGAGCCACGTACTTGCTAATTTCCCAAAGACGCCATAGTTTCTGGGCCTCACACAGGTCTAAGGCAATAACTTGTGTATAGGTACAGAGAATCCCCTTCCTGCCAAATCATTTCCAGCCTGTGCACAGTGATCAGCTCAATATGTGTCAGAAACGTTGCTTTAATTATACTATTTCTTTGCTCAAGAACCTAGGCAACTATCAAGTTCAAATAGAATAAAGTCCAAACTCCAACAGATAGTCAAGGCTTTCCCTAATCTTTCTCCAAAGACATTTCCAGCCTTATTTAAATGTTCCTATTATAGACCTTTTATTGTAGGCTATTTGGTAATGCCTATTAAATCTCCTTCAGGATCCTAGAATGTTTCCTTCCTTTGGTGGAAGTGCAAGTTCCTGAAAGAGAACTGCAGGGATTGAATCTGAACTCCACCATTTACTAGCTGAGGGACCATGGACAAGTTATTTATCCTCTTCGAGCCTCAGTTTCTTTATTTGTAAAATGAGGATAAAAAGCATATCTACCTCACATGGCTATGAATAGGATAAAGTAGGTTAGAACAGTGTCATAGCTACTCATAAGTAAATATTTCCTGGAAAAAAAATGAATGACAAATAGCGGGGTAGCAAAACTAATATTTCAAGGAATTTTTAAAGAACTTAGAACTTTATTGATATATTTTTTACTTTTATTAAGTCATATATACATAGATCATGAAAACATTTATACTTTTGTGGGGTACAATGTGTTGGGTTTTTTTGATACAATTTGGAATGGTTACATCAAAGTAATTAATATAGCTTTCACCTCATTTACTTAATTATTGTGTTAAGACATTTATGTCCTATACTTGGTAGATTTGACTTGATCCCTTACATTATGCTCCATAGGTGTGGTCCCACCATTTACCCCTCCTGTCTCAAACCTTCCCCTCCCCTCCCATCCCCCCTTACTTCTTTATCTTAGGCTACAGTTGTGATCTCTTTCATAAGAAAATGTGAGCAATTATAAATTGGTTTCCTAAAAGGGGAGTTGGAATTTTAGATAGAACAATTTCCATATAAAAAATTTACAAAGATCTGACTTGTTAGCACTTTAATGTATCTCTATCTATATATGTTTATTATATTAACTTGTTAGCATTTTAATATATCTCTATCTATATAAGTTTATATATATATTAACTCCTGGCCAAATATATTGACTGCTAGTAACAATGTACCACCATGTTTAAAAAAAAAAGGCAGATGTGAAAAAACTTTAGGAGGTACTAAAATGAGTACAAGACAAGAAAATGGATACTCAGACTTCATTAGTAGAATGTGTAGGGTTCTAGATTTCCCGATCAAAGACTGTTCTGCATTTGGTAAAAATGTCATCATGATGAATATGGATTTGAATTGTTATGTGTGCTTTCATTGTGAGTAACTAGAATCAACAGGTACAAGTTATTTGGAGCCTAAAGTTTAGGTAAACATAAGAAATAGTGATTAAGATAGCATTTTCAAAGCACTAATTTTAAAGTGTTGCTAAAAGTTTATAAGCAAAGGTTGGATGATGGTGTATTAGGTTATGTTTTAGAAACAAGATCCTTTTCACATGAATAATTTTCTAAAATGTTAACCCTTTGTAGTAAGTTCTCTCCTCTAAATTCAAACAAAAGTTTTATAGTAGCTCAGCTCAATACAAATATTACATACATCTTGTAGGTAATTTTAAATGTTTTAGTTGCCATATTAAAAAAACAAAATCAGGTAAAATTAATATTAATAATATATTTTATTTTATGAATACTTTCTAAAACATTATCATATAGATCAATAATCAATATGAATTATTAAGTAGTTTATTTTTTATTATTTTTTTTTTAGGTAGAGTTTCACTCTGTTTCTCTGGGTAGAGTGCCATAGCATCATAACTCACAGCAACCTCAAACTCTTGGGCTCAAACAATCCTCTTACCTCAGTTATTCTTTTTTTTTTTTTTTTTTTTAGGTAGAGGTGGGATTTCTCTCTTGCTCAGGCTGGTCTTTAACTCATGAGAGCTTAACCAATCTACTGCCTTGGCCTCCCATGTGCTCGGTAGGATTACAGGTATCAGCCACTGTGCCTGGCCATTAATTAGATATTTTAAATTCACTTTTTCATACTGTCTTCAAAATTCCCACATATTTTGCATTTACAGCACATCTTAATTTGGAGTATCCACATTTAAGTGCTCAGTGGCCATGTGTGGTTAGTGGCTACTTTTTTTGGCAATCAGATCTATAGCAACTATTATAACCATGACACTGAAAATAAAGTATAGTTCCTTAATGGTTTGAAATGTTACACGAGTCTTGTCTTACTAAGAATAGCCAAATAATGATGTTTTCTTTCATCAATTTTAGTGGATTTAGATTATTCTTTCAATGTTACTCTTATTCCCTTGCATTATGTTCTTTCCAGAAGCCCTCTAGGTATAGGAAAACTCATGGGGGTGTGTGTGATCTATTCAATCAGGAGTCTCTGTGCTCATATGTGTGTAATCCTAGGTTACGTTACACCAGTAGTTCTCAACCTGTGGATCGCAACCCCTTGGGGGGTCTCCTGCACATCAGATATTTACATTTTGATTCCTAACAGTAGCAAAATTACAGTTATGAAGTAGCAAGGAAAATAATTTTATGGTTGGGGTCACCACAACATGAGGAACTGTATTAAAGGGTCGCGGCATTAGGAAGGTTGAGAACCACTGTGTTACATTATCTCCCATTTATTTCAATATAATGTTATCTGGCTATCGAGGATACAGTCCTTCTCTCCCTAAGCAGATTTTCAAGGATTGGCAACATATCTCATACTACTTTGTGGTTTTGACAGCAAGTGTAGCCCTTTTTTGTACAGGAAAGGTGCTTATAATATAAATTAGAAGTTTCAGAACTACCTATATATTAACTGAATTAACCAGTGACCAATTTTCTAACCAAAATAATCATAAATAATCAACTCAAGTATTTTAGCTGTATTATTAGCAAGATTACATCAGCCACTGACATCTATGTGAATAGACACAAGGAGTTGAAAAAAGCTTAATTACTTTCCTAAGAGTTCACCAGTTCACTACTAGGTCATGACAATTCTAATAGAAAAACACTTTCCCAACCAGTTAAAATTTTGCATGCAAAGTGACAATTCCACTTGTCTTTGGAATTCTTATACAAGTTATAAAAGGAATACATACTAAGGTAGCATCTATAATTTAATAGCTCATTCTTGAGTCATCAAATCTTATTTACACATAAAGTATACAATGTCTGATTTGCATTTCAGAATTATGGTAAATTGTCTAAATTAGTTTCAAGCAATGTTTATAAGTCATCTTAATTATTGAGTCAAATACTTCTATTGATTTTTAACGAAAACATGTGACCACTGAAGAACTAGAATCACAATGAAATAACAGTGTGTTAGTGCACACAAGATAGGTATTAGCATATATAGAAAATAGTGAAACCACAGTTACAATACTGTAGGAGAAAGTATATAGCAAGCATAGGGTTGACATGTTTGGATTTTTTACTTACCTTTTAATTTTAAGAGGGTTAGTATTACTGTGAAATCATACAAAATACAGATAAAGTAGAACATAGGGAAGTTTAACAAACAGATAAATGGACACAAAAGAAAGAAGAGACAGAGAAACTGAGAAAGACAACACTTTTTTTCCTTGATTTTTTTAATGTTTCAAATTTCTTAACAACTATTAATTGTGCTTTGTTGGATAATTTAAGGATTAATAAAATTTAAGGCTTTGTTGAAGTTTTGGCATTAAAGGTGACTTATGTAACAAGTTAACGAAGAATAACACGGAAGATAGACAAAATCAATTACAAACTGATTCATTGTAAATTGAAAGCATTCAATATTACTCAGATACACTTTATTAGTTCTAAAATGGAAGTTTTCCTTGGTTAACTATTACTTCAGTGTGCATACATACACTAGTATAATAATGACTGTGTTTACACAGACAGCAAACTTAACATTTGTTAATCTGGACTATGGAATCTTAGTAATCATTATAAATTACCACTATATTCAAATTACACTAAAATTTAAATTGAAAATAAATAATCCAAGTGCTACAGATTGGCTTTAAATTGCTTTAAATCAACCAGCCTCCTCTTTCCATTTTGTAGCTTTGAAAATTTATTTATCATTACAATATCAGTATGAAAAAATAAGAATAATTCATGGAAATCCAATTGAATAGTGTCAAGGATCAGTAACAACTTATAATACAGAAAAGACAGACTAGTGATGTGATATGAAGAGTTATTTCAAAATATTCTACTTGCAGAGAAATAAAGATGAGAGTTTTGAAAAGATACTACGTCTATGCTAGAGCAAAGATAATCAAATAACGAAGCTTAAAAACTAATTCATTCTCTTATTTTAAACTTATTAGAGTAAAATACAAGAAAATAGAAGAAATATTATCAAAATTAAACATATTGGCTCAGAATAATGACATTAATTTGTCACATTCCTTCGATATTAGGTAAGGTACTGGTTTACCTTTGATGATGAAAATGTATAAATGAGGTTGATTTGTGAGGCTAATTAATCAGTACATCCTGGTTGGTAGATACTTCAAAATTGAAAACAAAATAGACTGATGGGTCAAAAGCTAGCCACTGGCTTTTTGTCAAGTATAACTTGGAATACTTCTCTATTTCATGATTACATGAGTTTAGCAGTAGCAAAGGAAATAGAAGAGGAAAAGATTTCACTCTAAACTATGTATGGGGCACATAGATTAATAGCAAAAACATAGCACTTTGGACAGTTTTGTATTTTTGATTACTTGTGGACTTAGTTCTTTGTTCTTTTTTCTGTATTCATGTTTTACTTCCTTCCTCCATTCTTTCCTCCCTGACACTTTTTGTTCAATTCTTATCTTTAATATAAAGAAGCATATGAAAATTGCTGTGTTTATAGTGAAATTGGATGTTTACACTAACGTGTAATAGACCAACAATAGTTGTTGACATAGAGGTAATAATAATGTATGCTGAGAGTTGGCACGTTACAGTGGGAAAAGCAATGGACTGGAATCTAATATATTCTGACCAGTCTAACTGTGAGAACTTGGGAACATCACTGGCTCTCTCACAATCCCCTATAAATACCTGAAAGTCTCTGGTCCAAAGAACAATTACTTCCACATCTGCTGGCACTGACCAGGGAAATAATTTTACTTTTTTAAAAGACCATACTCAGGAATCACCAAATAGCTTTAATAATTTCAAATGTCATGCTAATAAGACCCAGTTAGCTTTATCAATAACTCTGCTCACCAAATTTGATTACACATCTGCATTGAAAACATTTTAAATGATTACAAAAGGGATTTATTATCAAAGCTTCAATGGAATGAATCTTGTTATAGGGATATCCACGGGAAAAATGCCATTAGTATAAATTCTGTTGATAGGTTCATGTTATTCTTTTTATTTCAGTAAAATAAAATCAGCAGGTTTATTATTATATGTTTGGGCATTAATCTGTTACTATTTCCTGAAGACATTAGCTATAAATATCATATTTAATACTCTGCAAATTATGTAAATCTATTTTTGAAGATTTGACAAAAAATAAATATTAAGGTATAATAACTGTACCAATTAACAAATTGCATTTTTTTGTCAAAGAATGTGTTAAATTAGAACCCAATGAGAAATGGAGTGCAAAGGGGAAAACTCAATATGTTTATATCAAAAAAGTTGACTGGAGAAGTTAGGTTTTAATTAAATGTTTCCAATCCAGTTAATCTTAATTTGCCATTGTAGATCATATTTATAAGATGCATCATTTATTTTTCCATTGATATAGCCAAACTATCTGCATAAACAATTGTTGAATTATTTTTCACAATTGAAGACATATTTTAAGACAGATTAGATCACCATGCGTTTTTTAATTGTCATTGAGATAGTCTATATCATATGGAAAACTCACTAGATTTCTCACAATCCCCTACAAACATCTGAAAGTCTCTGATCTAAAATACGATCACTTTTACACTTGCTGACACTGATTGAAAAGAAAAAAGAAAAACAAAAATAAAAAACTTGACACTTTATAATTATGATAGCACTCAAACTACTAATCTTTAAATATATGGTGCCAGATTGCTCAAATCTTCTATTACAGCTGCAATACATATAGCAATATAGAATCCAATGCTTGAATTTTAGCAGCAATTTTCAAACCTTATATGGAAATTAAAGAACAAAGGGCCATATATCCTATAGCCATAGCCTTAATAAATGATTAAGGGTAGAGAAAAAATAAATTCACAATTTTTTGGTTAGTTATCAATTTCAGAGTCAGTGATTTCATGTTTTAGCTCCTTAGAAAAGTGAATGTTTTCTAAATCTCTAGAAGAAAATATTATGCAATGTAAGTAAACTATATATATAAATTTCATTTTATAACAAAGTAAAATAATTGCCTATATTAATGGGGCACAGTTAAAGCTTGTAGAGTAAAAATTACTTTGGAACTAAATATTACAACCGGATATATATTGAGTGTATTTTATGGTTTCTGTTCATATGCAGACTTTCCCACTCAGAGTTGAACCCTGAGTCATTCTGAGTTCATCATCTTGTTGCCCCTGATATATAATAATTAAACTTTAGGCTAGTTCTCAACGTCTCCTGACCAGCAATTATCAATATGTGTTCTCTAGATCATTATCATCAATGTTACCTGGAAAATTGTTAGAAAGCACAATTTTAGGGCTCTACCTCTGAGTCAGATTCTCTCCGTTTGGACTCAGCAATCTGTGTTTTAGTAATTCCTCCCATGTGCAAACAAAAAATGGAGTGTCATTGCTCTTGACCAACACTTGTTTTCCTCTTTCTTTGAGCTCATTGTTAGACTATTGCAATAGCATCTTAACTGGTTTTCCTACTTCGTGCATTATTCAGTGGAATCCTCCTCACAACCATTGCCAGACTAACCTTTGCAAAAAACAAAAAAATTAAGAACTCCTCATTGCTTACTGAATTAAGCACAAACTATTATTCTGGTTGTCTACGACTTCTTCACACTGTAGCTAACCATCCTCTTCAACCTTACCTTCCACAGCTAAAGTTCCATTCCTTGTATTTCATGGGCAAACTAAATTTACTCCCCATTGATTACACTGTGTACACTTCATATAGGTTTATCCTGAATTGTTAACACCTCTGTGTTGCTAGAGTGGCCACTAAATTCACATACCATGTACTCATGCTCAACCCAGCATCTATGAACATATCTGGCTCCATCATTAAACTGTAAGCTCCTTGAATCCTTTCCATCTTATCTATCAATGGAGCCCATATTAAAAAACACTGCGATCTAATGATAGTATATGATTGGTAAGAGTTCAGCCAGTTTGATCCCTTTTCTCAACTCTTCCTTCAGTAGTTCATTAAGATCCATTTCAACTACCATCTCTCCCAAATTGCTAACTCCCTTTCTCAAATTTGGCTTCTGGAAGGATGGAGAGGAATAGAGCTGCCTTAAACCATAGTACTAAGTAGTCAATTTATTTTTGCCATCTCGTTTTTCTTCCTATGCTCTGCCTCCTGGCACCATTTTTCCCTTATAATACTCTTCATCCCCAGCCATGCCACTATGCTCAGATGCCCTAAAGCAAAGAGAGTTGAGAAAAGATGTATCTCCTCATTCATTGTATCAACTTTACTCAGGGTTCTAAAATTTCCTCTGATTCATTTTATAATTCTGATCCTCCTCTTTAAAACTGCCATTTGCTTATACTGATTTCACATATATTAAGAGGGATTAAGCATCTAATATTATTCTTCATGACCCCTACTACAAAGGTGTTTGGCTTTGAGATCAAAGGCCACCATTAAGACTTCCAGCACTTTCAGAACTTCCCTACTCTAAAAGCAAATGCACAAACCATCAAATATCTTGAATTCTTTATTTAATCAAGATAATATTATGGAAAGATAAAAGTTTAGAACTAGCAAGGACCTCTGCACTAATTTAACCCAGTAATTTAGCATCATGTTTTATGAACACAACTTGTATCTCCTGAACTCAATCATAGAAAGGAGAGGGATAAAGTGACAAATCTCTCCTCTGCCTAGAACCTCCATTAGTTTTTATTTTCTACAGTCAATTTTAGAAAATAACTCTGTTTGGGGGGAGGTTAGTTTTCCTTTTAAAAACTACTAATATAATTTAAGCCCCTTACATTGCAAATAATGAAGTAGATATGCAGAGAAATCACATTAGTTGAGTATTTCCATGAAGATGTGGTAGTGTCAACCATATTTTATGATTGCAATAAATATTTACTTTTGTGTTTATAAACAGATATTTCTGAAGCAAATATCTTTACATCCTTATATCTTCTCACATTGTCTAGCAAAATGGAAGCTCCCCATTATTACATGACTTGTTGAATAAATAAGCAAAGCATCACATATGTTCTATCTCTGTGACTTTGTTTCATTTTGATAATAGAGTGTACTTATCTCTTCGGGGTCATAAAATGGGGAAAAATACTTTGAAAACTAACAATGTGATTAGTCAATATATAATCAAAATATTTTATGATATTAACTGTTTTATGCCTTATTTCAGTAGCGTAAGTAAAAGACATATCTTGGGTCACTAGATGCATGATTTTCAGAGGTATACACACAAATTCAAGTAGAATACAGAATGAAAAGTCATAAACTTCTATTGGCTAGGTCTGTCACTTCTACGATACAGACTGAATTCCACCCATGTTCAGTAACTGCAAGTCACAATATTGCAACCTCATTTACCTCAAAATATCCTGTTTTCCATATTCTATAGCTTAGTAATTAAAAAGCATATATACACACACACATATATATATATGATGAGAAGAATATAAAACTTAGTAGTCAAGTAGTACATTTTAGATGATTGAAATAAACTTGCCTTGGTTGTTTAATTATGTAAGTCACTGATATCTACAGAGGTAAACACAATTAATGGTCTTCATAAGTAACAGAGTAAATTCTTTTTTTTTTTTTTTTTTTTTTTGGAACAGAGCCTCAAGCTGTCACCCTGAATAGAGTGCTGTGGCATCACAGCTCACAGCAACCTCCAATTCCTGGGCTCGAGTCAGTCTCCTGCCTCTGCCTCCCAAGTAGCTGGGGCTACAGGCGCCTACCACAATGCCTGTCCATTTTTTGGTTGCAGCCGTCATTGTTGTTTGGCGGGCCCAGGCTGGATTCAAACTCGCCTGCTCAGGTGTACGTGGCTGGTGCCTTAGCCCGTTGAGCCACAGGCGCCGAGCCAGTAACAGAGTAAATTCTTAAAGGAAACTGTACTCTGACAATTAAATTTCACAGCCTGTCAGATGCGTTTCAGGTGTTAATGATTTACTTAAACATATATAAGTATGTGTATAGATATATAGATAGATCTGTGTAGAACTAAGTAGTTAATGACTACAAATAAATAGCAATGGATGAAGGTAAGATAACAACTTGTGTTTTAGGCTGTTGAATTTTGAAGGGTAAATATATATTTGCGTATAAACTATTTAGAATTCAACATATCATATTTCATATATTTTGAAAACTAGTTCAAATATGCACTATTAGGTGTAACATGATACATTATAAGGCCTTAGAAAAAGTAGCAATTTTAAAGCCATGACATTACTGGGTGTCCATACTTGTCAAAATATTTTTAACATGCTTTCCTATTTTTATAGGAATCAGTACTTACCTGGTGTATTGCATCATATTTTCTCAAAAATAGTTCAACAGTTTTTCTCATTCAAGGTCATTTCTAACAGTTATCAATATGCATATACTTGTATATACTTTTTATATTTGAAAGCACATCATATATATTGAAAAATTTGTCAAGCTAAATCTATAAATTTCAGGGTAATTCCTCTCATTTCAAATATTCCCCAAGCATTCAAACTTTATAGTATTACATTTACATATTTTTGCAAACTACTTATTGGGTAAGATTTTGCCTTCATTAAACGTTACACAAATATAAAGGCTATCATGCAAAAGTTTCATATACCCTGGTTCTTCGTCAAATAGAAAAAAATACAAACCGGTATATAAAATTACAAAAATTAGGATATATAAGCTTTGCAATTATTTCTTTTTCATGGCTTGAACATTGCATATAACCTAAAGGATTTTGTCATAGTAAGTGTCTGCAATTAGCCAGAGCAAGTGAAATACACATACGTGAGCGACCAGTAGAGGTACAAACATCCCAGATCATGCAGATGTACAAGGCCTCGTTTCTTACAGTTACTCTATATTACATACAAGCAATATTATATGTGGCAAAATAGATTAGCAGTGCATTCTTTCCACAGATGTCCTTTGTGTTTTTTTTGGCTTGCAGCATGCTATTTATTACTTTTTGTTACTTTGCTATAGGTGACCCCTGAAATAACATATGTAAACCAGTGCAGAATGAAGTTTTGGCATAGCTGTGGCAGAAAAACAAACTAGAGAGAGGCAGAGAGAGAGAGAGAGAAGGGGAGAGAGAGAGAGAAAGAAAGAGAGGCAGAGAGAGAGAGAGAGAGGGATTTATCTCCCATGATAGTCAGTGGTAACTTTTCCTTAAACACATTTTGGCCTTCATTTTCCTTTTGAGAACCTTGCCGTGGGGCTTGCTTGCCCCCTTCAGAGCACTGCGCAACCTTCGCATGAGATCACTTAGCACTAGTTTCCACCTTGGAGTAGATCTTCCTACCTTTCCAGTCTTAATTCTGTGAGAAATGGCTGCAAATCGATGGTTGAGCTCTGAGATTTGAGGCTCTACTACTTTCCTGCAGTGTTCTCCACGGTTCGCCATCAGGTTCGCTGCTTGGTCACGCGTGGAGTCCACCTTTGGGCGCATGTCATTCAATTCGGCCTTTAAACGCTATATTCCACGAGCAAGAGACAGGGCTTGAAGTTAGTAATTCATGAAGTGGGCCCTGAGGGGTCGGGAGTGAGGGAGGGTGGCGTTGAGGGGAGACAGAGATTAGGGGGAAGTAGTTGGGGGAAAGAGAGAGAAGGGGAGGGACAAAGGAAGGGGAAGTACACGCAAAAGAATGGAAAGGGAAGGAAAAAGCCAACTTCCATAAAATGGGTTGCTATGTGCCTATCTTGAAACATTTGCTCCGAGCAATGACTAGGGATGCCATTTTCTGACTTCTGTCTGTTTTCTGCAGCAATCGTGATATTTTATAGTTAGTCTTATTTTACCTTATCTTTACTGAACTTAATAGTTGAAGAACAACATAAGTATGTGCTCAGAAGACAAGGGAGCTAAAACCCACTTTTATGTGCCATCCTGGCACGTTGGACTTCCTCTTTGTTTTTATATTGAGTGTCTCAGAACAAAATGCTTTTTGAACAGCTACAGATTCTGTGTCCCATACATAGGTATTCTGGAATCTTCTGCCGGACCCAAAGGGATACAGAGGTTATAATTCTAAGAACTCAGTTCTTAATATTCCAAAGGCTGTGAATATTCCTCACTACACATCAAGGGAGAATGAGGAAGAGAGTACGTGGTACAGAGTCACGCAAAACTACGGCCCAGACGATGGGGTAAATACGTGGCCAGGATGGCCTCAAATGCTTTTCCAGCTTTTCTTTAAAACGGAATTGTAATCTTCAAAATGTTGGAATTACATGATGGTGCTGATTGGGAAACTTGGCCAATATACAAAGAACCACTGAATTATACATGTTGAAAGGCTAAAGTTGATACTATGTCTACTTTATTTCCATCCAAAGAACAAGAAAGAAAAAAACGAATTGTAATCTGTACAAAATGGCAATGGAATAAAAGGAAAATGAATTCCATGGGCAGAAACTGTAATCTTTGAGTTTTCTTTAAACAGTAAGCACTAGTCAAAGAAAATGATTGAAAATTCCATCAAAAATGATCATTAATTTAGAAAAGATTTGTTAAGCCCCAAATCTGTTTAACTGAGAAAGGAGATGTCATCAAATAGAGACAATGTCATGCCAATAGGGCATATTTGCACATTATATCTCTCATACTCCTTTACAGGACCCAATTTTTAAAGCAAAGGTTAAGTTGCTTTTGAGAAAGAAGAACTTGGAGTTCTTTATAATTAGTTTCAAAACAAACAGAGAGAGCCTGCAGCAGTCTTTGCTTCACATATATTTAACACCAAAAAAAAAAAAAAAATCCGTTTTATTTAAGGCCTGCGTCAGGACTAATTACTAAGATTTGGATGTTGCATAGGTAAAAAATCCAGACGATTGGATTTCATGTGCTGACTCAAATAGGCTGAATGAGTGAAGTGGGCAACTGATTTTTATGTTAGATAACAGAATGTAGTACAGCCATTAAAAGTAATATGATACCAAAAAATATCCTGGAATCTCTCACTGAACAGATTTTTAATTGGGTGTAATTAGCAGAGAGGTGCATTTGGAAAGCTATCCAGATTACGAAACTCTTCAATGTTAAAACTTTAAACTCTTCATTTAAAGGAGGGAATGGGGGGAGGGGGAAGGAAGGAGGGATGTAGGTTTTACTTTTATTAAGAAGGTCTTGGCCTCTTCCAGGACAAAGCTGATTGATACAATTGTTGTGCAGTTTGAAAATTACTTTTCATAATATTATATTTGCTACCTTAAGCACGTCTTCTTTTTGCTGCGGTTTCTTTTTCTCAGATTCATCCAAAAGTGTGTCAGCCTGAAGGATCCACTTTGTGATGTGATTGACATTCTGGTCGAAAGTCTCCATGTGCTTCTGGTATTCCTTCATGGCACAGAGACATACATGGACATAATTCGTTACACAACATGATCAAAGGACATGCTTTCTTTTTAATAATTTTACAGAAACAAAAATGTGGTAAAACATAGTATCATTCAAATTACTTTTGAGATAATCCACATAGAACACAGCGGAAACGTGGAGAAAAGACAATCAATATAGACACTGAAATAAGAGCCAGCAGATTTGTCCAGCTGAAGAAGCTTCAGACACAATTATTATTACTGAATGCTAATGTGGTTTTTTTTTTTTTTTTTTCCTCTGACAGAGAGGTGTTGTAAAGCTTCTAGCATTGAGTCTTACCAATAAAAGGTTTAACCACTCTTCTGCTCGGGAAGTGACAGCTATCCAGTTACTGTTCAGAAGACTGAGTTTATCTTCCACCAAGGTCTCCTTTTTGCCCAGAACTGTTTTTAAGGCCTCTCCTATCTCTGTGACACTCTTCAGGTGAACCTTCTGTTTCTCCATCTCTTTCTGAGTAGCCTGTGAAAAAGAGAATTGAACTACAAGTAATGTAGTAGTCTTAAAATTTAATGCTTATGAATGTCTGCATGTAAAAGTTTAAACCTATAACTGTGAAAATCATATCATACATATTACACTTTCATTATTAGGTATATATGAGTATGTCTTTATACATAAACATGATTTCTTATTTGTGATTATACATGTTTAGTAGATAAACATACACCCTCTAACTAAATATATTTATATTCACTTAATTTTTTACATGTAGTGGATAAAGGTAGACATTTGAAAATGCATGCAGCGATAAGGAACTGCTTTTAGAAAATTCAGCAAATATGATGCCATTGTGTTTCTACAGCAGGAATTTCCAGCGTTTTGGGGTCATGGATCTCTTTGGCATTTGAGGAAACTTAGGGATTTGCTTTCATAGTAATGTTTTTAAAGGTATAAAATATGATTTTAAATGAAAACAATTATACTGAAGTACAATATACAAAACATTCTTTAATTATGCCATAGTAACACATTCTTTCTTTATTAACATGTTAACTAGCAAGACCTAGCATCATGTCTTTAGGATAATTTCAAGATAATGATGAGCATCACTGGCGTCTTTAAGTCTATCCAATGATTTGAGCATAATATAAAAATATCTGTCATTTCTATTGGTACAAATCATAGGTATTGCTGCTATTGGAATTTGTTGTTAACATTTATAATTGAAAAATGCTTACTTTGAGTTTTAGGGGAATGCAAATGAAGATGTGTTTTTCCCTAATCCTAGCTCGCAGACCTCAGTTTCATCCACATATTGCAGATTAAATTCTTCTAAGAGAGCAGCACTATTTCCTAACACTTGATTCAGAAAACATGAAAACAATTGCATATATTGAGAAAATACGTAGATTCTTGATGGATAAAACTGGTCTGAGAACAGATGTTTATCACTTGCCCTAACCAAAGCCCCTTTCTTGGGACAGGGCGTGACTAACCATGTGATCTTTTTGCACTCCCCTCCCTCTGGCCCTGATTCCTCCCTTGTTTGCCTAGTCAGCCAGCTGTTGGACACTCACAGGAACCTGAGTTAAAGCCCAATATATCCTTTCTCAAGAGGATTAAGTGGGGGACACAGAGACTGTGATTGGCAAATGAGCTGAAAATCCATTTGCAAATGGAGCTAATATTTTCATTACAGAAAGCCAAAGCAACACAAAATTGCTGAGTAAGCGCCATCAGAAGCAAGTGGACGATGACCATGTGCAAAGAGTCAAAGGTAATGAATGCACACAGAGCAACTGAGGAGGCCCATGCGTTATAACAGAGAGAAGTAATGTGAGACCAGCTGAGATCTAATTTCTTACTCCTGGATGCTCTCAACAGGTCTTTTCTATCTTTATGATATACATAAGTAGCCCTTGTGATGGTCTTTCTTCTACACCTTCAGGTCCTGGCCCACTAAACATCACTTAATAATTTTGTTTTGTTTTGTTTTTGCCTTTGACATCAAATAAGCAGAGGAATAAATGGAGTAAAAAGATTGTATAAAACATTTTCATACAAGACAGAATCACTGTTTCTTCAATCCTAAGATACTGTTTTGTATATGCGTGTTTCTGAATATAAAAATAACATGAAAATAAGCTAATTAATGCCAGATGAACTTACCAGCTACCATACACAGGGTTATTTGTAATGCAGGTGTTATCTGTTGCATATGAGTGAGCTTAGCAATTTATATAATCAATTTGTTCATAGGTAATTCTACTCAATTTTTGTTCTTGACAATTATGAGAAGGACCTCTATTGGGTGAAACAGTCCTCTTCTCTGGACCTTGATTTGCGAACAGACATGGCCTAGATTTTAACCTTTCCAATCTTTTGGCTTTATCTTTGTGTTGTATACAACCTTTACAAACATAGACGTTGGCTATTGTTCTATGCACTGTGAGTACAATGGTAGAGAAGCAGAATCGCTGTCCTTTGAAAACTTATATTCAAGTATGATTTGTCAAAGGCATGGGAATATATGCAAATGATCATTTTCTATTTCCTATATTCCTGTCTAGTGGCTTACCACACCATTGATTTATTTGTAAAGACAACAGCTTGAAAATCAAATCTTAATTTATATGTGGATCACTAATTGTCTCCTAAATGTCTTCATAAAAATGACGTTTTAGCATCAATGTAAAAAGTTATTGTGTACATGTATTTTTGTCTCTTAGATACTAGATGATGTAATTACAAGCAATGTAAATTTCCAAATCTCAGAATAGATCAGAAGTTTTGAACTTAGGAAATATTGTCAAAAATAATTCCAGGATCACAAACAACTATTATGCCTCAAACATCTGCCAAAATCCTCCAGCTGATTTTGAACATAAAATGTTTAATAACCAATTCTATCTCATTCAGTTAATAGGAATAATAAAGCAGGAAATGTGGACTACTTTCTAGTGTCTTTTTAAGTTTCTCAAAATTTATAAGATAAAATTAAAAGTTGTTCAACTTATAACCATCAGGAATATGTGTTCGAACCATTATGGTGGTTTATAACTGCTCATGGTCAAAAGTGATTCATGAGAAAATTTACATTTTGATTGCTCAAAAAAAAGAGAACAGAGTTAACTTTTTATATTTAGTATTTAAAAGTGAACTGGTATTTAATCATTTGCATAAATGCTATTTTTAGTTAGGAAAAATATTGTGTTCATTTAATATATAGTTTATTTTTTCCTCAAGTGTGCCTTTAATCAAAGGTATGACTTAATATCTCTGTCATTTAAATGTGATATTTCAGACTTTCAGAAAGCAATATACTGATCTGGCTTTCTGAAGGTCTTACTATCAATTAGTCAATGTACATGAGGTACCTAATATTCAGTCTGCACTGTGCTATTCACTACCAGAGATAAGGAATTGATTTTTGCATGACCTAATTATGCCTATAGCATAGCTGCAGAGAAAATCTTCAATGCAAGAAAGTAATTTCTTATCCTCCTAGAAATAACATAATTTTTTGGAAAAAGATGATTCATGGCTAAAATAAGCATGGATGACTTCAAGGAAGAAGTGACACTTGAAACTAGAGTTTATCATACAGGATTGGATGGCTTGGACTGATTAAAGATGAAGTAGAAAGAAATTAGAAGGAATGAAGGTTGGGATAAAAGGCTATCAGAAGCATATATTTTATCAGGTTGTTGAGGATTCGTTTTCTCTTACTGCACTAATTTTCCATAAACAGAAGAAGGTCTGGACCTGCAGATGTCTGGAGAACTAATGAGCTTTGCCCATTCTATTTATGTAATTACTCATTCCTCTCTAAGGGAGCTAGTTAATTTATGAGGTTGGAGAGATGGGAACAAAGAATTGAACATACATGGCAACTTCTCCCCTTCAAGAGCATTTAATTCTCAGCACACGTGACTTCTTCTGCCTTGTGAGGTGAAGGGTTTTGGAAGGTCTACTTTTCTAAAGGGGCAAGTTTAAATTGAAAAATTAAATTGGCTAAGTTACATCTCAGACCTGTTAGGTTATTCAATCATATAGTAATGTGACAGCTTCCAGGGCCAATGTTAAAGCTAAAGAAAAAGATTGTGTACACAGAGTTTTATTTTGACCTATGACATAGGTCATACTTTCTAGAGATTCATAAGCAGTTCAATGTGAACTATATACTTACAGGGATTTTATGACATAGGAAAAAATGTCTGATTTGAGTAAAACTCGGTGCATATATAAATTGCCACAAATCAACATATTTTTATTTTCCATATATTTAATTTGTAACATTTTATAGCTCCAGAATAGTCTACATATTATGCATGAACTTCCATTATTATAAATAATTTTTTTTCTGAATATGACTTTTTATTTATTTTATTTTATTATTATTATTATTATTTTTTATAATTTTATTGAATCATAATTCTGTACATTGGTGCAATCATAGGGCACGATTCATATACATTCAGAAATTTTCTTATTCTTATGTT
>CAUYON010135257.1:0-14073 GCA_963573935.1 Arctocebus calabarensis | reverse complement strand
CTAACACCAAGCTTGTTAGGTCAGAAGCTCTTGGGGCAGGGCTTGTCAATACATGCTGTCCCACGTCCCTGAGTAGGATACTTCTCATGAAGCTCAGGTGTAAGGACCACTGAACCGAGGCCCTATGTGACCAGACCCTCAGGTGGTCCAGATGCAGGTAGATGCAGCTGTGCACCTCCTTCGTGTGGATGCTCACCTTTTCCTCTACATGTGCTCCATCAAATAAGCTTTTCTTTGTTGAGGTGACCCTGCCTCTTGCCAGGGGCCCCTCAGCTCTCCTTTGGGTAGTGCAAATGCTGTTCTCCTCCCCTCTCAGCCACAATTCTGAAACACTTCTTATGGCCCCACCCAAAACACACCAAGCGCACACCTCTGGTCAACGTACATGGAACTCCATGATCTCCCTGCTCCTGGGCCTTGGGCCCCACACACACATCTGGATCTGCTCATTCCTCCTTTGACCCCTCTGCTTCCTCTGAAGGCTCATATCTCTCTCTCTGAATGGTGGGATTCCTCAGGCTCCCAACTGACTTCACTTTTCTTTAATTCACTCTGCACACTACCACCAATGATTTTTTTTTTCGTTTTTGCGGTTTTTGGCCGGGGCTGGATTTGAACCCACCACTTCCGGTATACCACCAATGATTTTTTTTTCTCATTCACCCCAGGCCTTCAACTGATTACCTTTTCCCACAGTGAACGTACCTGAGCTTCTAACAATCTAAACTTTTCCAATGAGTTATCTTGTCCAATGGGAGATGGGCTGATCTAATACCCCGGAGGAATGAGTGGCTCATTGCCCAGGCAGGCATAGCTGCAGCATGAGCTATAGCTGCAGTTAAGAGAACACCTTTTCCTGAACAATAAGAAATTTACTTCTGAGTGAGCAAAAGAGAGTGGGACACAAAGAACAAAATAGAGTTAAAAGACAATCTAGGGAGGAATCAGGGATGCTGTTACTAATTCTATCGCATAGCATCATAGGGGAGCAAGAGCAGTGAATGTGACTGATTTGCTCATTGTTGGATTTAGTTTATTAATCCCTTCAAGGTAGGAGCAAAATGTGAGCAAAAGCTAATGTTGAAAGTGCACAAGGGGTGGCGCTTGAGGCTCAGTGGATAGGGCGTTGGTAACAAATATCGAGGGTGGCAGGTTCGAACCCAACCCCGGCCAGCTAAAACAACAACGACAACTGCAAACAAAAACAAAACAAACTTCTGGGTGGCACCTGTGGCTCAGTGGGTAGGGCGCTGGCCCCATATATCAAGGGTGGCAGGTTCGAACCCAGTCCCAGCCAAACTGCAACCAAAAAAAAGCCAGGTGCCTATTGTGGCAGGTGTTTGTCTCAGCTATTCAGCAGGCTTAGAAAGAGAATCACCTAAGCCCAGGAGTGGGAGGTTGCGGTGAGCAGAGTAATGCCACAGCACTGTACCTGCCAAGGGTGATAAAGTGAGACTCTGTCCCTACAAAAAAAAAAAGAAAAGAAAAGAAAAGAAAGTGCACAAGTGCACCTTAGCCATAGGGGAGACCAGGAACAAAGTAACATAGGGGTGGGGAGGAGGACAAAGTAACAAATTGGGAAACAGTAACCCATGGGGACAAGGTGTGGCAAAGGATGAGAAATTTGCGGAGCCTATTGTGAACTACTCCCCTTCTTTCCTTAAAAATAATTTTATTCTGGGCAGCACCTGTGGCTCAGTGAGTGGGGCACCAGCCCCATATACTGAGGGTGGTGGGTTCAAACCCAGCCCTGACCAAACTGCAACAAAAAAATAGCCAGGCATTGTGGTGGGTGCCTGTAGTCCCAGCTATTGGGGAAGCAAGAGAATAGCCTAAGCCCAAGAGCTGGAGGTTGCTGTGAGCTGTGACGCCACAGCACTCTATGGAGGGACAAAAAAAAATTTTATTCTTGCATTTGTATAGTGTACCCATTTTATTGTTGTACTTTGTTATATCGTGTTTTATTGTAGTTCTTTATTCTTATTAGATTTAAATTATTTTTCTACTGGCAGGTAGGTAAAGCCACCTCCCCTTGTTTTTGTGAGTGGAAGGACATATGGGGCATCTGGGAGAGCAGGCCCCAAACATGCCTAGCTCTGTCCACTGTGCCCCTCCTCCACCCCTTCCCTGGGCTGGGGGAGGTTAACAGTCCCAACATGTGTGAGGGCCTCTGAGACCACTGGGACTCTCCTTCTCCTGCTCCATACTGTCACAGAGCCTTGACACCAGGGGCAAGAGGGTGTGGGGGAGCCTTGGCCTAGACCACCTGGCTCCTCCAGGAGAGGCCACTCTGTCCCCCATACACTCCCCAGGAGACTACGAGTTCTCCCTTGGCAGAATGCCTCTGGAAATGAACAGGGTTATGGAGGCCGAGCCAACCCAACAGCACTGCCCAACTCCGGAATGACTGGGATGCATAGGCGGATTTGACACTCTCCGGGGCTAGCAGTAGCCAGTGATGAGGAGAGATCGGGAAGATTGGGGAGATGAGGGACAGCTTCTGGTCAAACAGGGGAGGCGGGGCAGAGGAGGACTCCATGATGAGCCACGTTCATGGGAAGAAGTGGTTAAACGTGAGGATTAGAGATCCAGGCCATCGCCCCACGGTGGCTTAGCCCCCAAACCATGGGTCTCCACCAAAGCACAAGACAGAAATAACTGCCGTGCGGTTTCAGGGTCCAGGCCGGGCCGCAGAAGCGCCTTCGCACTGACCTGCCCTACCCCTCTGCGCGGCGACTTCTGGTCAGCCGGGAGGCGGGAAGCCTTGTGGGCTCCGCCAATCAACGGCTAGTGTTCGAATTCGCGTCCTGGCGCGACCAATCGCGAGCGCGCGCAGCCGGCGGGGTGGGCGGGGCGGGGGCGGGATAGGCGGTGCCCCGCAGGCAGGCCAATGGGAGCTCTGGGCACGTTTGAAAACTGGGGCGGGCAGCAGGCGGAGAGAGCCGGCGCCTGCGCGGGGCGGCGCTCACTGGCCGGGGCGGTGCTCACTGGCCTGGGCGCCGGCGCGCTTGCAGGAGGCGCGGGCGGCGGTGGAGACAGCCCAGCAATGGGGAGCGGCGGCGGTGAGTGCCCGGGCACAGGCGGGAGGAGGGCGCTGCAGGTCCCAACCCCTCGCCCATGCTGCCTGCCGGACTAGGGGACTGGCAGGTCCTGAGGGATAAGAGTCCCCGGTACGGTGGACACGGTGGGTTCGCGCCTCTTGCTCCAGGTGGGGTCGCACCGCCTTAGAGCACGGGGCACCCCCAGCCCTGAGACTGCCCGCGTCCGGATGCGGAGTTTAAATGCCCGGGGCTCCCGCGCCCCCTCGAGGCGGCTCCTCCCGCGCAGAGGGGCTTTCTGTCTTGACCGCCGGGAAGGTAGCAGCTCGGGTCTAGCTGCTGCTGCCCCTGCGGTTTGGGGATCGGGAGCTGAGCGAGACCGTGGCGGGATGAAGCGGTCCGGTCACTCGGGCCGCCTACCGTGCCGTCTGCGCCCCTGAAAGGCAGTGGCGCCGGCATCTGCCAGCTCCCTAGCCGTGGGGACAGGGGAACCTGTTCCCTGAAGAGCTCCACACGTCCCGAGCTATTGTGATAGTGATTATTGGACATTCCAAGTGTATCCTGGGACGAGAGAATGGAGAGCGTTATGTGTAAAACCTACGCCATCTGTGGAAATTAGCCACCCTGGGAATGCGTTTGGCTTTCACAGCACTTTCAATTGCTGACAGGAAGACCCAGGGCCAAGAGAAGGGAGGGGTCAGTCGCTGGAGATGCCCTGGGAGGGATTCTGTGGGGAATGGATGGAAAGATGGGTAAATTTGTAGACAGGGAGTAGGCTCTGGAGGTTCCTGTCTGAAGCCTTCTATTTTCCAGTGAGACAGGGGCAAGGCCATCTGCTTAGGAGGAAAGAATGGCAGGAGGAGAAGGGATGGCTGGAGTGGAAGCCTGCAGTGGTGAGAGTGGAAGAGCTCTTCAGGGCAAGGCTGCGGAGCTGGCCGCGGGTGTGCAGGCTGCTTCTCCTTTCATAACGGAGCCTGTGTAGGTCTAGGTCTGTGTTGGGAGCAGAACACCCTTGCTGAGTAGCTGTCAACTCCTCCCTTTAAGGAGGAAGACACAGAGACTCAGAGACTGGGCAGCTCTGCAGAGCTCAGGCTCAAGACATGGACTGGCGTGGCCTCCAAGTCTGTTGCTTCTCTGCAAGTTTGACCCTCCTAATTTGGACTCTAAACTAGATTTTTCAAGCCCATAGGTCCATCTTGAACAATATACTTTTTTTCATATGTACAAGGAGGCAAGCTATCCAGCAAAGGTCCAAGGGGCCTTCCTGAGAGTGACAGTGTAAGGAAAACCATTCTCAGCATGGGCTTCTTTCCCCTTCCTGCTTATTGTATGGGCTCTGGATCAGAAACTGTCCCAGTAGCTAAGTTACAGGATGCCTGCTTTTCTCCATAAATATTTATTGAGTATTTGAACAACTGATGATGCCTTCTGTAATTTGTATAGTGCTACTCCTTTATTTAATTTTTGTTTGTGACTAGAAATATCAGTTCCTTCTCTTGTGGGACAAGGGATGGTAACTATTAGATCATCTTCAGATGTAACTTTTCATCTTATTGAAACCTGCGGATTTTTTTTTTAAGTGATCCACTGCAGGTGTGCCAAGTGTTTCTGTTATCCCATGAAGCGAAGAGTAAGAAGGCGGCCCCGAAGCCTAACCATCTTGAGTCTCCCCGAAGATGTGCTTTTTCATATCCTGAAATGGCTTTCTGTTGGGGACATCCTTGCTATCCGAGCTGTAAGTTGCCACATGAAAACAGTGTGAACTCGCTATAGCTATGTTGGTTACACCATCAGGGCCTCATTTCCTTAAATGTCAGAGCAAAACTTTGACTGTACTGGGGGGCAAAGAGAACAAGGAAGATGTTATTACTAAATGCATAAAGATGTTCCAATGATAGAGGCAGCACACTCAGGTTTGTGTCTATTCATCTCTGTGAAAATAGTGACAGAGAAAGTCCCCTTTTAAGGTGGTGAAATTTGCATCCCTTAAAAAATAAGTTAATGTTGGCCAGGCACAGGGGCTCATGCCTATAATCCTAGTACTCTGGGAGACCGAGGTGGGTGGATAGCTTGAACTCATGAGTTGGCGACCAGCCTGAGCAAAAGTGAGACCTGGTCTCTACTAAAAAATAGAAAAACTGATGCAAGAGGATTGCTTGAGCCCAAGAGCAGGTAGGTTGCATGGGTTGCACTCTACCCATGGCGACAGCTTGAGACTCTTGAGTCTCAAAAAAAAAAAAAAAAAAAAAAAAGGATGGCTCAGTGCCTTTATCTCAAAGGGCGAAGGCGCCAGCCACGTACACCTGAGCTGGCGGGTTCGAATCCAGCCCGGGCCCGCCAAACAACAATGCCGGCTGCAACCAAAAAATGGCCAGGCGTTGTGGCGAACCCCTGTAGTCCCAGCTACTTGGGAGGCGGAGGCAGGAGACTCGCTTGAGCCCAGGAATTGGAGGTTGCTGTGAGCTGTGGATGTCACAGCACTCTATCCAGGGTGACAGCTTGAGGCTCTGTCTCAAAAAAATGGATAATGTTAAAAAGAATAGAAAGTTATTTTTGAGAACAAATCCCATTTAACAAGTCTATTCTAGGAGTTATTTTTGCAAATACTGAAACCACAGCCTCACTTTGAGTGACTTAACCTATGGTACATAGCAAATTTGTGGGAAAACTACAAGAATCTATTTCCTGACTCCCAAAGCCACTTTTGTTACTTGTAATACATTTTATACAAGTAAAAGCCATGGGTGCAGATTTTAGTGTGTAAGATGCTCGCCTGTGTTCAGAGTCCTGTGTCCACCCAGAGCAGAGGCTCCAGGTGCTACCTGAGGCAAGTATTGTAGGTGTCAGTCTTTTCCTACAGCCCCTGTGACCTCTGGGCCACACAGCAAGGCCTCAGTAGAGAAGCATAAAACAGGTCTCTGTCCTATCTGGCTCTATTCAGAGTCAGTTTTCCCAGTCTTTGCAGGTACACGCCTTTGCAGAAATGTTACCCTTCTTCCACAACCTGAGTTCTTTTTTTTTTTTTTTTTGAGACAGAGCCTCAAGCTGTCACCCTAGATAGAGTGCTGTGGCATCACAGCTCACAGCAACCTCCAATTCCTGGGCTCAAGCGAGTCTCTTGCCTCCGCCTCCCAAGTAGCTAGGACTACAGGCGCCCGCCACAAACGCCCAGCTAGCCCAGCCATTTTTTGGTTGCAGCTGTCATTGTTGTTTGGCGGGCACAGGCTGGATTCGAGCCCTCCATCTTAGGTGTACATGGCTGGCGCCTTAGCCCGTTGAGCCACAGGCACTGAGCCAACAACCTGAGTTCTTATTCCTCTTTCTAGGACTATTGTCCCCTTCCCTCTCCCCATTAGAACTTCAGAGAAACTTCATTTCTGGGCTCAATTTTCTGTCCAGAGGAACTGGACAAGGTCACACAGAGATAAGGTCCTTCACTACTTGGGATTAGGATGGAGACAGGAGACCGTGTGTCTACATCCCGTCTTCAGGAGCTTCTGCGTGGCCCCTCAGTAAGCCCTGGCTCTGTGGGTTTGCAGGTACACTCCCACCTGAAGTACCTGGTGGACAACCATGCCAGCGTGTGGGCGTGTGCCAGCTTCCAGGAGCTATGGCCTTCTCCAAAGAACTTGAAGCTCTTTGAAAGGTACGTGTACCCTGAAAACCTCTCTGTTCCCATGCCTCTGGGCCTCCCAGCATGCCAGCCTATGTCCCAGGGCCTGGCTCAGGAGTGATTTTCCTGTTGCTTGCTCCTATGGCTGTCTTATCCCTGGGGACTGACCGAGGGCCATAGGCCTCATTCATTGAGCCACATGCTGTGCCATTTGTCCTTTTCCCTGGCACAGGCCCACAGTGCTTCCAGAAGATTCCCACATGACCCAAACTCAAGCCATTTACATGTAGAAACTTTATTCAGCCTTCTTTTCCTTGGGTCAAAACTGAAGTATTTCATTTCTGTTGCATTCTCCTCATGGTCTGATCCCACTGCTTGTGACCCACAAGCCAGCAACCTGCCCCGTGACCCAAGTGCACTGAGGGCACCAGGCAGGTCACTCGTGGATTCAGGCTTAAACTGAAGTTTAACAAACTGAAAAGCCACAACTTGGGACGGGATTTTCCTGAGTAGGGTTCGCCCTAGCCCCCTCCTACTCAAGTTGCCAGAGATCCAGATAGTAAGTGTAGGACATCTATGTTGCCTTAGCCACCCTGGAGCTCCTTCTGGATAAACTGTGTGTATTCCACAGTAAGACATAATCCACACACCATACAATTCACCCATTTAAAGTGTGCAATTCAACCTGGTACAGTGGCTCACGCCTATAATCCTAGCACTCTGGGAGGCCGAGGCAGGTGGATTGCTTGAGCCCATGAGTTCCAGACCAGCCTGAACAATAGTGAGATCCTAAAAATAGAAAACCTGAGCCTTAAGCCCAAGTGTTAAGAGGTTGATGTGAGCTATAATGACTCCACGGCACTCTACACAGGGCAAACGCTTGAGAGTATCTCAAAAAAAGAAAAAGAAAAGAAAGAAACCTTATATCCATCAACAGTCACTCCCCATTTTCCCCACAATCCTCGAAATCCTAGGTGAGGTAGGTGAATTCTTCCCACAATCCCCTTAATCCTCGGTTAATTTTCTATTGCTGTGGATTTGCTGTTCTGAACATTTCATATACCTGGGATCGTACAAGATGTGATCTTTTGTGACTGGCTTCTTGCAGAGCTTTCACAGAGCCTAAGGATCATCTATGGGCTCGGTGCCTGTGGCTCAAGGGGCTAAGGCGCCAGCCACGTACACCTGAGCTGGCGGGTTCGAATCTAGCCCCAGCCCACCAAACAACAGTGATGGCTGCAACCAAAAAATGGCCAGGCGTTGTGGTGGACACCTGTAGTCCCACTTACTTGGGAGGTGGAGGCAAGAGACTCACTTGAGCCTCTTGGAGGAATTGGAGGAAGTGGAGGTTGCTGTGAGCTGTGATGCCATGGCACTCTATCCAGGGTGACAGCTTGAGGCTCTGTCTCAAAAAAAAAAAAAAGGATCATCTATGATAAAGCATTTAGTGGATAATTCATATTTGACTATATTATGCAGAAAGATGTTCTATTCAGAAAACAAGTATTCCAGCTTTAAGTACTACAATGCTCCATAGCCTTCTGGGCATAAAATAGTGTGATGGTTTGTGTTCCTAATGTTTCAGGGCTGCTGAAAAGGGAAATTTTGAAGCTGCTGTGAAGCTGGGCATAGCCTACCTCTACAATGAAGGCCGTAAGTTGTCACCCCATTCAGGCAGTCACACTGCTATTCTTTCTGTCTCTGATGGTCTGCCTGACTGTACCTTCTCAGGAGCTTGGGCCCAGATGTACCCTGCTGAGAGATCCATTGATGACACTTTGACATTGTAATATACGAGACTCATGTTTTGTTTTAGTAAGCCCGTTAGTTTTGTTGGCAAAGATTCAGAATGAGGTCTGCTCCATCAAACCAGCCTTTCCCCAAGCTCCTTGTCTTCTATCCCATTAACCCCGAGGCCCACTTGTGGATGACAACTCCTCTCCTTGGCCATCTTCTGTGGAACTCTGAAGCAGAAGTCAATGTGTTTGGTTCCACAGAGTATCAGTAATATAGGGAGCCATGGTTCTAAGCCAAAAGCAGATATATGCAGGTCAGAGCTGGTCTGGTGCCAGGACTCTTACATCCCAGGGGCCAGGTGCTCCATGAAAGAACCTTGTGCAGCCTTGTTTTTTTTTTTTTTTTTTTTTTTTTTTTTTGTGGAGACAGAGTCTCACTTTATTGGCCTCAGTAGAGTCCCGTGGCGTCACACAGCTCACAGCAACCTCCAACTCCTGGGCTTAGGCAATTCTCTTGCCTCAGCCTCCTGAGTAGCTGGGACTACAGGCGCCCGCCACAACGCCCGGCTATTTTTCTGTTTTGCAGTTAGGCTGAGGCCGAGTTTAAACCCGCCACCTTCCGTATATGAGGCCGGCGCCCCACTCGATGAGCCACCTGCAGGTGCCACCTGCAGCCTTGTTATTAGCCTTGTTTTAGCTCTGTTGCCAGAGCTGGAACGTGATTGTATCATCATAGCTCACTGTAGCCTCAAACTCTTGGGCTCAAGCAATCATCCTCCCAAAGTACTGAGATTATAGGCATGAGCCACCACGCCCCTCCACAGCCTTTTCTTCTACCAATTCAAGCTTACCTGCTCAGGACCCCAAGGAATAAAACCACAGCCTGTACTATCCCAGCTCCCAAGACACATAAAGACTGGGGTAAGCAGGTGCGTGAAAGTTCAGCAATTTGAAAGGCCAAAGTGGGAGGATCATTTGAAACTAGGAGTTTAAGACCGGCATAAGACCTGGTTGGGCAAAGTAGCAAGAACCCATCTCTACAAAATATTAAAAAATTAACTAGGCATGGTGGTACATGCCTGTAGTCCCAGCTTCTTGGAAATCTGAGGCAAGAGGATCAGATCATTTGAGCCCAGGAGTATAAGGCTCTAGTGAGCTATTATTGTACCACTGTACTCGAGTCTGGGTAACAGAGTGAGGACCCTGTCTCCAAAACACAAGCAAACAAAAAACTAGAGTGTAACCTCTAATTTTCCTACTTCTAAAAGCTCTGGTATCTTACTAATAGGTGGTCCCTACCCTTGGTCAGCTGTCAGAATTGTGACCACAGAGACCATAACCAACCTCCCATCTTCCAGGCTTGGAACAGCCAAGCTCCTACCTCACCATCCCTTCTGAGAGCAGTTCCTATGCATAACACACACACTGTATAACTCACACATCTAAAGTGCAGTTTGCAGAGTTGTGCAACCAAGTCCTCTGTCTAATCTTAAAACATTCTTGTCCCAGAAAGAATCCCCACCCCCACCCTGCACACATTAGCAGGGTTCAAGCAGCTGGCTCCCAGCTGGAGGGAAGAAAGCACATAAAGCCTCTAGGCTCTGGGCAGACTGCAGCAAGGCTCAGGGTCACACAGGCGTGGAGTTCTGGCCCTTAGAGGGAGAAGGGAAAGAGCCCCATCCTGGCAGACTCTTTTCTCCCAAGAGGCCAACAGCTTTGCACTGTGATGGGCTTGAGGTTTTAGACTTTTAAAAAGACTGGAGAGAGGCTCGACGCCTGTGGCTCAACAGGCTAAGGCGCCAGCCACGTACACCTGAGCTGGCGGGTTCGAATCCAGCCCGGGCCCGCCAAACAACCAAAAAAAATGGCTACAACCAAAAAAAAAAAAATGGCTGGGCATTGTGGTGGGTGCCTGTAGTCCCAGCTACTTGGGAGGCAGAGGCAAGAGACTCGCTTGAGCCCAGGAATTGGAGGTTGCTGTGAGCTGTGATGCCACAGTACTCTATCTAGGGTGACAGCTTGAGGCTCTGTCTCAAAAAAAAAAAATGACTGGAGAGAGCCTATGGCTCAAAGGATTGGGCTGCCAGCCCCATATACCGGAGGTGGTGAGTTCAAGCCCGGCCCAGGCCAAAAAGTGCAAAAAAAAAAAAAGACTAGAAACTTTCTGTTTTGTCCCCCAAGACACCACTAGGTTCTGCTCTGTTTGTTCCCGCAGTGTCTGTGTCTGATGAGGCCCGTGCAGAAGTGAACGGCCTGAAGGCTTCTCACTTCTTTAGTCTCTCCGAGCGGCTGAATACAGGTGCTGCGCCCTTTGTCTGGCTCTTCATCCGCCCACCATGGTCAGTGTCTGGAAGCTGCTGCAAGGCTGTAGTCCACGAGAGCCTCAGGGCAGAGTGCCAGCTGCAGAGAGTAAGTCCTGGCAAAAGGAGTCCTGGGACTCCTTAAGGCTAAGCCACTGGGCTGCAGGGTTCTGGGTAGATGTGTTGACAGCTGGAAGCACCTGAGGGGCTGCACAAAGCATGGGAACTGGAGACAGAGTGGTCCTGTGCAGGGGGTGAGGGGGTGGGAAGGCAGGGGGCACAGACACACAACTGGGAGAAGGGTGGGCAGTTTTCTCTGCTCATGATCATACTTCATTCTCTCTCTCTTTTTTTTTTTTAACAGACTCATAAAGCATCTATACTGCATTGCTTGGGAAGAGTGCTAAGTCTTTTTGAGGTGAGAATTGCTCACTGCACTTGGACTTTGTATTGTTTGACAATCCCTGGCCCCTATCCAGAAAGAACTTGAAAAGCAGCATAAGAGGGCACCCACGGCCCAAAGCAAAAGCTGTGCCCTGCCCAGACGGGCCTTGTAGAGCAGGGTGGCATATAGGGACTAGCCACAGGGTCAGATCCTGTCTCCACCCTCACTACCCATGTGACCATAAATAAATGATGTGACCCAGCTCCTAGGTGGGGGAGAACTGCAGAGAGAACACAGGAGGACCTGAGCATGTGGTGTCAGCTTCTCTGCCTGTGACTCTGCTGCTGGCAGGCCTCTCCCGCTGCTTGCCCAGACGTCTCTGTTCTTCACATCCTCACGAGCTTTGTCATCAATGTGTGCCTTCACAACAAATTTAGGGATGATGGTGGCTTGTAGAGACAGGTGCAACAAAAGCATCAGGGAGGGATGCTGAGGGCAGGGGCCCTGAGAGCTGCCAACATCCTGTCCAGGCAGCTCAGAGCAGCTCTTTTGGTGGCATGTGTGAAGGGAAGGCCCTGGGGGGGGAGGAGGTGTAGAGCCAAGTCAGGGGTCCTGTGGGCCAAGTCCAAATTCACACCTCATCCAGGAAGACAGCAGGGCCTCTCCCAGTTCATGCTTCTGTTGGCTGTCAAGTGGTTTATCTTTATAGAAGTTATTTCTACTATTATTAGTTAACTCATTTTATTAAAATGAGCAGAGCAGGCCAGGGGTGGTGGCTTATGCCTGTAATCCCAGCATTCTGGGAGGCTATGGTCAGTGGATTGCCTGAGCTCAGGAGTTTGAGACCATCCTGAGTAGGAGCAAGACCCCATCTCTAGTAAACATAGAAAAACTAGCTGAGTATGGAGGGTGACGGTAGTCCCAGCTACTTGGAGGCTCAGGCAGGGAGATTACTTGAGCCCAAGAGTTTGAGGTTGCTGTGAAGAACTATGATGACACCACAAGGCTCAAACCCCAGGATGACAGAGTGAGACTGTCTCAAAAAAATAAAAATAAAGGCAAGAGCAGTAGGTGTGATTGCTTAGGAGTGTGGAGGGAGAGGGTGGTCAGTGGAACAAGAGGGAGGGCCGGCTATGCTTGGTCTCGTTGCAGGATGAAGAGAAGCAGCAGCAGGCCCGTGACCTGTTTGAAGAGTCCGCCAATCAGGGGTGTTTGACCAGCTCATACCTCCTTTGGGAAAGTGACAGAAGAACAGATGTGAGTGAACCCTGGTCTGGGGAGAGGAATAATTACATTGGCCAAAGGCACGGTCTCTAAACTGCCCCTTGGACGAGATTCTGTCAGCAAAAGGAGGGTCTTCTTGTAGCTTCTAGCCTCTCTCAGACCCTAGGAACCCCTGGTCAGCTGGCTGCTCTTGGCATCCCCCAAAATGACCATTGTCAGTTGAGGAATAAAAGACGAGAAGACAGCATCTAATTGAGGACTTTCTGGGGAAGGAAACATTTAAGAACCCGGGGGTTTGTTCCTAGTCATGCCCAAGACAACCATATAAAGACAATGACTTTCTCCTGACAGATGTCAGATCCTGGACGATGTCTCCACAGCTTCCGGAAACTCAGGGACTATGCTGCCAAAGGCTGCTGGGAAGCACAGGTGACCTGGGGAGCTGACCGTTCTTCCTTTTATTTCATTTTATTTATTTTTTTTTTTTGTAGAGACAGTCTCACTTTATTGCCCTCGGTAGAGTGCCATGGTATCACACAGCTCACAGCAACCTCCAACTCCTGGGCTTAGGCGATTCTCTGGCCTCAGCCTCCCGAGTAGCTGGGACTACAGGCGCCTGCCACAACCCCCGGCTATTTTTTTGTTGCAGTTTGTTGCAGTTTTGACCCGCCACCCTCTGTATATGAGGCTGGCACCCTACCCAAGGAGCCACAGGCGCTGCCCTGTTCTTTCTTTTTTTGTGTGGCCATTCTTACAGCTTATGGTAGCACTGCCTGGGCTCCCACACAAGAGGTCAGGACTGGGAATATAGTGAAACTGGTATAGGACTGGAGCCAAGTCTTAAAGGAGTTTAGGTTTTCAGTGCACAGGGAAAAGAGCCCAGAAATGTTTCATTCTTCTTTGCCCATCTCCCCACTTCCCTCTAAGCCAGCCAGCCTCTTAATTTTTAAATGCATCTGAGCTATACCTGCTATCAAAATTCATACCACTCTCAAAAGCTGTCCTGGGCTCGGTGCCTGTAGCTCAGTGAGTAGGGCGCTAGCCATATACACAGAAGGTGGCAGGTTTGAGCCCAGCCTGGGCCTGCTGAACAGCAAGGACATCTGCAACCAAAAAATGGCCAGGCATGTCGGGCATCTTTGGTCCCAGCTACTCGAGAGGCTAAGGCAGGAGAATCACTTGAGCCCAAGAGTCTGAGGTTGCTGTGAGCTGTGATGCCACAGCACTCTACCAAGGGTGACATAGTAAGACTCTGTCTCAAAAAAAAAGCAGTGCTGTATGCTCAGCATCCATAGCTCAGTGGTAAGGGCATGAGCTACATACACTGGGGCTGGAGGGTTCGAACCTGGCCCGAGCCTGCTATACAACAAGAACAACAAAATAGCCAGGCGTCGTGGCCAGGGCTTGTAGTCCAACCTACTTGGGAGGTTAAAGCAAGAGAATCACTTAAACCCAAGCATTTGAGGTTGCCATGAGCTGT
Source organism: Arctocebus calabarensis (assembly GCA_963573935.1). Taxonomy (NCBI): domain Eukaryota; kingdom Metazoa; phylum Chordata; class Mammalia; order Primates; family Lorisidae; genus Arctocebus; species Arctocebus calabarensis. The sequence continues at coordinate 297 of CAUYON010135257.1, read as the reverse complement.
GACTCTATGGCACTCTACTGAGGACAACACAATGAGACTCTGTCTCAAAAAAAAGCTGTCCTGTAGGTAAAACTTAACCTTGATGACAAAAGTTGAGGCTGTGTGACAGCAGAGGGGTGAGAGGGGTATGTGAGGTGCTTTTCCATTCTTTTTTTTTTTTTTTTTTTTTTTTTTGAGACAGAGCCTTAAGCTGTCACCCTGGATAGAGTGCTGTGGCATCACAGCTCACAGCAACCTCCAATTCCTGGGCTCAAGCGAGTCTCTTGCCTCCACCTCCCAAGTAGCTGGGACTACAGG
>CAUYON010135255.1:0-25563 GCA_963573935.1 Arctocebus calabarensis | reverse complement strand
TGAGGCAAGAGAATCGCTTAAGCCCAAGAGCTGGAGGTTGCTGTGAGCAGTGTAACGCCACAGCACTCTACCCAGGGCAATAAAGTGAGACTCTGTCTCTACAAAAAAAAAAAAAAAAAGATTGACATGCAAAGGCAAAATGCTAATGTACTGATTTCCAGTCAGACTTACGACCTTATTGCAAGCAAATATTCGAGTTGTCCAGCCTTTGCAGCCTCCACATGTAGATAAGCCATGGCACATCAATTTATGATCAGAAGGTCGCTTTGTGATTTAGAGCTGTGGTGTGATTCAAATGCGTACTGCCGTCAGACTCTCTTTAGTAGTGGTAATCCACATCTGCTACTTGGAATGAAATGGTGGGATATGTACAAGGCCATATGTCCTCTAGACAGTGTTTGGGGGGGTCCAGACTGTACAAGACAACACAAATCTCTACAACCAACTGCTGTCATCAATTTCTGTTTCATCTGGCTACAATCTAACCCTGCTGACCTGAATCCTATCCTATTCTTTAAATCCTATTTCTTTAAATTCAGTTATATACCTTTTATGATTCATAGCGAATGCAATCCAAAAAATTTAACTCACAGGATGAAATCTTATTCTTATTATATCCAAGAGTTTTAAGAAAAGCCACATGGCCTTTTTCTCTCTCCTCTCTACTCTGTTCCCCTTTTCTCTCTCCTGTCTCTCTCTTTCCCTCTCCCTGCTCTCTTCTCTTTTCTCTCTCTCTCTCTCTCCCCCCACTTAGTGCTGCTCTGCAGCATCCCCCGCCAATAAAGACCTTTTGTACAAAAAAAAAGAAAAAAAGAAAAGTCACATGGTACCCTATACTAATTAAAAATTGTATTACTAACATTTAGTAACAGCTATATGTCAGGCACTTTTCTAAGCTCTTACATGTATTAATTCATTTAATTTTCCCAGTAATTCTATGAAGTAGGTATTACTATAACACTTACATTACAAATAAGGAAATTATGGTACAGAAAACTTTTTGTCCAAGTAGTAAAAAGTGAGCTAAAAACAGGCGGCACCTGTGGCTCAGTGAGTAGGGCGCTGGCCCCATATACCAAGGGTGGTGGGTTCAAACCCGGCCCCAGCCAACAACAAAAAAAAAAATAGCCAGGCGTTGTGGCGGGCACCTGTAGTCCCAGTTACTCAGGAGGCTGAGGCAAGAGAATTGCCTAAGCCCAAGAGCTGATGGTTGCTGTGAACTGCAACCAAGTGAGACTCTGTCTCAAAAAAAAAAAAGATTGAGCTAAAAGTAAAATCTAAGAGGTCGAACTCCAGAACTTACGTTCTTAATCATTATGCTTTAATGACTCTCTAGACTCACTACAAAAGCTGGAAAAATCAATGTTCATGTAGTACCTGTTCTGAGGATTTTCTGTAATTCTGCTCAAACCACAGTACCAATAACCCAGTCGCAAATAGAAAGGTAAGTGGGCTGGGCTAGTGTGGAAAACTTAAGTACATGCTGGATCCCATAACTTTGGCCCTTGACCAATCACCCACTCCCTGTTACCCAGGACCTTATACCAAACATAAATTCTGAGATTCTCTTACCTGGGATGTTCTCATCTCTCCTGGATGAACTGGGGACTCATACAGAGAATTATCATATAGTCTAGCAGTTCCTCATCTGGGTCTCAAATAGGGTCTCAAAAGAGATAGGTATTTGTACACCCATGTTTACAGCAGCATTAGTGACAATAGCCAAAAGGTGGAAGCAAATCCAATGTTCACTGACAGATGAATGAATAACACAATGTGGTACATACATGTGGAATATTATTCAGCCTTAAGAAGGAAGTTCTGACACATGCCACATATGGAGGAACCTTTAGGACATTATGCTTGCTAGGTGAAATAATCCAGTCACAAACAGACGACTACTGAATCATTCCATTTATATGAGATACCTAGAGTAGCCAGATACATAGGCAGAAAGATGATTGTTGCCAGGGGCTGGAGAGAGGGGAAAATAGGAAGTTATGGTTCATTGGGTACAGAGTTTTGGTTTTACAAGATAAAAAGAGTGCTGGAGGGGGATGTTGATAACAATGTGAATATGCTTAATACCACTTAATTGTACATTTCAAAATGTTAAGATGGTAAATTTTGTCATGTGTATTTTACCACAATTTAAAAAAATAGAATTACTAATTGACAAATACCAATCTCTGTAATACCAAAAACAGCATCTTTTGCAACAGACTAAACAGGCTGTCTGGCTATTCTCAAAATACTGAGATAAAGTCAGAAAGCTCATGTAAATAACTAAAGAACAAACAAATATCCTTTTAAAAAATCATTACCATAACAAAAAAATTTTCTTTTTTTGTAGAGACAGAGTCTCACTTTATTGCCCTTGGTAGAGTGCATGGTATCACACAGCTCACAGCAACCTCCTGGGCTTAGGTGATTCTCTTGCCTCAGCCTCCCGAGTAGCTGGGACTATAGGCGCCTGCCACAACACCCGGCAATTTTGTTGTTGTTGTTGCGGTTTGTCCGGGGCTAGGTTTGAACCCACCACCCTTGGTATATGGGGTGGGCGCCCTACCTACTGAGCCACAGGTGACGCCCCACAAAAATTTTTTTAGGTTCACAATTTATAGTTCATTTCAAGCTATTGTATGGATTTACTTAAACCCTTAATACTTGGTTATAACCTTATACCTTATTTTTTAAAAAAAGCTAAGTATTGGCTCAGCGCCTGTGGCTCAACGGGCTAAGGCACCAGCCACGTACACCTGAGCTGGCGGGTTTGAATCCAGCCCCCGGGCCCGCCAAACAACAATGACGGCTGCAACCAAAAAATGGCCGGGCGTTGTGGTGGGTGCCTGTGGTCGCAGCGACTTGGGAGGCAGAGGCAAGAGACTCGCTTGAGCCCAGGAATTGGAGGTTGCTGTGAGCTGTGATGCCATAGCACTCTATCCAGGGTGACAGCTTGAGGCTCTGTCTCAAAAAACAAACAAACAAACAAACAAACAAAAAAAAAAGAATCCCCAGGAATGATTCAGTCTGCACAAAAGAGAAGAATTTATTCTTTAAAAAACTTAACAAAGCCTTCTAGGGACCAGGATGTGAATTCAAATTGAATATAATAGAGAATCAAGGCTAATATTTATTGAGTGTCTATAATTAGCCAGGTACTGTACCACATAATTAACCATAGTACATTTTATTAGCCTCACTTTATGAGACCTCTCAAGTTCAACATCCTTAAGGACACTTGCCCCAGATCACAAAGCTAGTAAGTCACTATGCCCTAATTCTGTCTCTCGATGACTCTAAGAACTATGTCACTTCTATGACACCAGCCTTCCTCTTATCCTGAGGGAGATCACCAGTCATCTGAGAGCAAGCCTATATTAATCAGGATAATAAAGAGGTACATTCATTCTGCCTGAATTATTGCCCTATCAGTCTCTTATACATCCTACTTAGGGTTTTCATCTTGAGGTATTTCAAATGATAGACTTTTTTCTGGATAAATCAGAGAATCTATTAATTATAAAAGTATTCAACTCAAATAGCACCATTTCTTCTAAAAGTATAAGTCAATTTATATGCCATAAAGTATTTACCTGGAGCTTTGCCATGGTTAACGATCGTAATCTCTTTACAATATACTTTACTGTTGGCAACCAATGTACCAAAATCAACTTCAGATTCAATGTCCAATTTACATACCGGAATCAAACTAAGGTTGAAGAAAAAAAAAGCCACATAATTAATTCAACAATCTTAACAACCTTATAATGAAATCTATAGAGAAACATATATAAATACTTCCAACTCTTTAAAAGAAAATTGTTTTCTATAGTTTCACTGATAAAATATTTGCCAATAAAAGGAATTATGAAATAAAATAAAGACAAGATAATAAGATACATTTTTAACAAAGAAATCAGACTTTACTAGTCTAAGTGCATGGTATACCCTCTCAAATCATTTGAATGATGCCAAATATGTAAAATAAAAGGAGGAAGTGATGCTCCAACATAGCCCCTGGGATTTAAAACAAAATCTATGTACAAAATAATACAATTGATTTTTCATATGTGTCTCTAATTTAAAAGGTTCATTGTAACAGATATGGAGCATGCATTCTCATAAATACTTTTAAAAATTTATCATTATCCTACACACACATCTCATAAAGATACAGATATTTTCTACTTAGATAGTGATTATTCTTTACAGTGTATCTTTAAGTATATTATCTTGTTTGGCACCTGAAAATTCCTGATATTTAGAGAAATATTATCACGCCTATATAACAAATGAAAATCCGAGACTCAAAAAGATTAAATGACTTATCCAGAAGTTATTTGGATATAATGTTGGTAAGACTATCTTAGAATGCATTTTGTTGGGCTTCTATTACATTATTCTTACAAACCTAATAATCATGTATCAACAGTACCAAGGGCAGTGCCTGTGGCTCAGTGAGTAGGGCGCTGGCCCCATATACCGAGGGTGGCAGGTTCAAACCTGGCCCCAGCTGAACTGCAACAACAACAACAAAAAAAAATAGTGGGCATTGTGGCAGACGCCTGTAGTCTCAGCTACTCAGGAGGCTGAGGCAAGAGAATCACCTAAGCCCAGAAACTGGAGGTTGCTGTGAGTTGTGTGACACCACGGCACTCTACCAAGGGCAATAAAGTGAAACTCTGTCTCTACAAAAAAAAAAAAAAAAAAAAGAATACAGCAAAAATTATCTTTATTGAGTCCTCAGCTTTTGTGCCAGAAAAAATGCATTAGGTCATTTATTCCACATATAACACAACCTTCCAAATGTAAGCACATGCATACATACATACACACACATACATAAATACATAAATGAGTGTACCTGAACAAAACATTCACAAATACATCTTAATGCAGTGGTGGTCTTGGTGTTCTTTTTGGTGTGCATGTTTATATATGAGTGTTTGTGTATTACTGAATAGGGACACACATTCCAGGGATCAGCCAGGACTACCCCAGATATGCTACATCTTCTAAGCAATACTAATGTTCTTCTCAAAAAGATACTGTGATTATGTGGCAGGAAAAGGAAAAAAAAATGAATGGCTTTCTATATATGATTACATTAACTAGACAACACAGACTCATAGTCAAATTTTACCAGATATGTAAAGAACTGGTACCTATACTACAGAAATTATTTCACAGATGAAGGGAATCCTCCTTAACTCATTCTACAAAGCCAGTAGCACCTTGATAACAAAGTCAGGACAAGACACAAGAAAAAAATTACAGACCAATATCCCTTATGTATATAGATAGATGTAAAAATCCTCAACAAAACACATAGTACTAGCAAATCTAATTCAACAGAACATCAAAGATTATTTACAATGCTCAAATCAGTTTCATCTCAAGGATTTAAGGGCAGTTTAACATATGCAAATCAGTAAAGGTGAGTCTTCACATAAACAGATGCAAACTTTTGAAAGGATAAGGATATAAAAGTCTCATACAGAGAAATACAAAATTAAATGAAACTATGTATCTCATCTGAAACCCTGGAGTCCAGAAAGAAGTACCACAATATTTTCCAAGTACTGAAAGAAAAAAGCTACCAACTGAAACCGCTGTATTTGTTAAAACTACTCTTTAACAGTGAAAGGAAAATAAAAATACAAAACAAAAAGCCCTAAAATAATCTGTCACTAGCAGATCCACCTTTAAAGATAATCTAAAGGAAATTCTTCAAAAAAACACACACACAAAATGACAAAAGAGAAAATCTTGGAGCATTAGAGACAAAAAGGACTAAAGGAAATAGCAGAAGTCTGGTTACATACAATAGGCTATATTTTCCTCATCAGTTTTATAAATCATATCTGAAGTTGGAAACAAACTATAACACCATTTGCTACTCAATGATCTTTGCAAGCAGGGAAAGGAAAAAGACCTGAATTGAAATGAAGTATTTACATTTCACTCAAAATGGTAAAATGTCTATGCCAGTAGAACATTATATAACATATGTATATTATTATATACAGAGAAACCACAACAAAAACTATGCAAAGAGATGAATACAAAACACTATAAATCAGATGGAATCCTAAATTCACCTTCAATTAACCTATAAGAATGCAAAAATAAGAAATAGGTATGAGGAAGAACAATAACAAAGAGAAACCAAACAATAAAAAAGAAGACAAATTATAACATATAAACCAAACAGTAAAAAACTAGACAAGTTATTGGCTTGGCGCCTGTGGCTCAATGGGCTAAGGCGCCAGCCATGTGCACCTGAGCTGGTGGGTTCGAATCCAGCCCTAGCCCGACAAACAACAATGACAGCTGCAGCCAAAAAATGGCCGGGCATTGCGGCAGGCGCCTGTAGTCCCAGCTACTTGGGAGGCAGAGGCAGGAGACTCGCTTGAGCCTAGGAATTGAAGGTAGCTGTGAGCTGTGATGCCACAGCACTCTATCCAAGGTGACAGCTTGAGGCTCTGTCTCAAAAAGAAAAAAAAAAGAAGAAGAAGACAAGTTATAGCATATACACATTAAATATAAATAGTCTAAATACAAAAATCAAAAGACAGACATTGATAGTATGGGGAAAATATGAAAATATGACCCAACTGTTTAGAAGAAACTCAAATTAAATTCAAGAACATAGTAAGTTGAAAACCAAAGGAAACAGAAAATCATAACATACAAATTTTAATTAGAAAAACACATAAAGAGCTATATTAATATCAGATAAAGTAAACTTCAATGCTAGAAAATTACCATGAGCAAAGAAGGACATTATATATAATAAAATTATCTATTTACCAGAGAGATATAATGATGATCCTAAATGTGTACACGATAAACAATAAAGCCTCAAAATACACTAAACAAAAACTAATAAAGCTGGAAAGAGTAAAAGAACCCACAATAATAGTTGGTGATACTAATATTCCCCTCTAAAATAAGGATATAGAAAACATGAAAAACATAAACAACTAATAAGATTTAATTGACATATATACAAAAATCTGCCCAACTAAAGAAGAGTAGACATTTATTTCAAGTATTCATGAAACATACACCGAGATAGACCATATTCTGATCCACAAAAGAGAATAAATTTAAAATTTTGACATTACAATGTTTCGACCATAGTAGAATCAAACTGTAGATCAAGAAGAGAAAGACAATAAGAAATTCTCTAAACACATGGAAATTAATTAACACCCTTTATATATTCATGAGTCAAAGAGGAAGCCTCAAAGACAACTGTAAAAATACATACAACTGAATGAATACAAAAATACAACACATACAAATGCTAAAGGAGTGTTAAGGGTCATATATAATACTATGTGCTAACATTAGAAATGAAGAAACATTTCAAACATTTCAATGACCTAATTTCCAACTTCAAAAGACTAGGAAAAAAAGAGCAACATCAACCCAAAGCAAGCAGAAGGAAAGAAATAATAAAGAGTGTTAGGTCTGTCTGGATGTTCCCTGGTCTCCTGGTTCCCAGTGTCAAGAATAGTGGCACCCAGCTGAGCCAATGATGGAGCAATCACAGACACAGAGCAGTCCCACACAGTTTATTACAGGAAGAAAGAAACTATATGAAGTCAAAGTGGAGGAGGAAGCTACCCAAAGTAACATAAAGCGAAAAATATGTTTCAGAGAGGAATGGGTCAGTTTCCAGGAATAGAGAAAGACCCCAAAGTCTGAGCACATGCTGCTTTTTATATGCTTACCAGATTTTCCCATCTTTCTCCTGGCAAGATTGGTTGCTATATCCTTCCTTTGGGGTGATTGACAGGTTGGGGTTATGTAACACTGCACTCTCTCAACCCCTAGGCCATGGACTGCACAGCATCTCTGTCTGAGCTCAGCCTCCTGCACCATTCCCAGATCACAGTGCATGGACAAATTATCTTCCATAAAGCTGTCTCTGGTGCCAAAATGGTTCAGCCCTGACCTATTAGGAACCAGGCTGCACAGCAAGAGGTGAGCAGTGGGGGAGTGAGTGAAGCTTCATCTGTTATTTACAACCACTCCCTATCATTTCCATCAGCACCTGAGCTCTACCTCCTATCTCATACCCCTAGCCCTAGCCCTCGCAGTGGAAAAATATCTTCAATGAAGCTCATCCCTGGTGTCAAAAAGGTTGGGACTATTGATTTAACAGTTTATATGACAGGTTGGTTATACAACAGTTTCCCTTTCTATACATGCATCTTTCCCAAAGTCCTTCAGGAAAGCTCCACCTATGCTATGCTAATTAGATGATAATGAGTCCTAGATCAGTTAACAGTCACTAGGAACCGCTTACTATGAATATTCCCACTAGGAACAGTTCCTAGCAACTTGGTTTCTAGCTTCAACCCGGTTAATGGTCTCCTCCCTTAGCTACTTCCTTGCCACCTGTTTACCCTTTGCAAGACATAACAGAGAGCAGCAAGCAATGAAATTTAAGAAATGACAGGAAAGTCAATGACAAAAAATCAATTCTTTGAAAGTTTCAAGTTGATAAATTACTAGCAATACTCAAAAAAAAGTGGGGGAGGGACAAAATACATACATGGCTGACCATCAGGAATGAATGGAGGGATATCATTACAGATGCTGCAATCACTTAAAAGTAATAAAAAATTTCTAACTACCCCACACTCACACATTTGACAACTCAAAATTGGAAGAATTCCTTGAAAACCATAAACTACAATACCTAATTCAACCAAGATAATAATATAGGCAGTATAAACAGCCTTGTAAGGATCTAAATACTTAACTCATAAGTTTAAGCATCCGGAAAGAGAAATCTCCAGTCCAGACAATTTCATGAAAATTTTCTACCATTTAAAGAATTATTAAATAGCTCTTACAGAGCACAGAAGGGAACATTTCCAAATTCATGTTATGAGGCTAGTACTATCTTGACAGCAAAACCTGATAGAGGCAATACAAAACAAACAAAAAATAAAACAAAAATATAAAGCAATATCTCCCTTAAACTGGGACATGACAGTCCATTAATTATATCTCCCAGTTTATGGGAGATATTGTTTTATATTTTATGTAATACATATAATATATATATAGAATATTATATATATGCTACATAGAATATTATAGATATGCTATAAAGCACATTATATGAGTATTATATATAGGAATATATATAAGGATATTATATATACATATATAATATTTTATATTACCATATATATTTTATATTATATATATTAGAGCAATATATATAGCTCTTATATATAATATAGAATATACACTATATATTGTTCTAATATATATTATATATAATATATACTATATATATGTATTGCTCGAATAATTAAACATCAGCAAACCAAATCCCAGAGTGTACAAAAACGCTAATACACCATAACCAAGAGGGATAAAAATACATGATCATAAGAATTGAAGCAGAGAAAGCATTTGACAAAATTCAAAACTCCTTCATGGAATTACTTCAGTGTAATAAAGGCCATCTAAAAATACTGACAGCTAAAATCATGCTTAATGGCAAAAGCTTAATGGTTTCCTTTAATAGTGGGAACAAGAAAACTACTTCTGTTGCTCTATCCTTACTCAAGATAGTACTGAAAGTTCTAGATATGGAAATAAAGCAATACAAAGATGTAAAAGGCATACACTTTGAGTGGGGGAAACTATCTCTGTCTCCAGATTACCTGATTCTCTGCATTTAAGGTAACAAGAAATCTAAAAAATAAAACATACAAAAACCTACTAAAAATGGAGTTGAGCATCAGACGATACAATATAAAGGAAAAAAGCCAATCACATCTTCATATGCTAACAAGGAACACACAGAAACCAAAGGTAAAAACATATTATCATTGCAATCAGTCCAAAGAAAATTAAATAACTATATACATAACAACACATGTGCAGGATCTTTATGCTGAAAATTACAAAATGTCAATTAAAAAATCAAATAGGACCTAAATAAAAAGTAAAAAAACACAGCATGTTCAAATATTGAGAGACTTACTATGGCAAAGATGTTAATTTTCCTTAAATTAATCTATAGGTTTAACTTAATTCTTATTTTAAAATTTACATGAAAAAGTGGAGACATTTGGGGAGCTAAACTAATCTTAACAAAGCAAATTAAAGTGGAGGAATTACTCTGTGTGATATTAAAAATTACTCTATAGCAAAGGTAATTAAGGTAACATGATCTTGGCAGAGGTATCAATATACAGATCAGTAAAAAAATACATAACTGAAAAATACACCAATGTAAATATGCTCAGCTGATATTTTTTTACAAAGGTACACAACCAATTCAATGAAGGAAGTTAGCTTTTTCAACAAATGTAGTCTGAGAAATTAGACATCTATAGAAAAATTAATGACTCTCAATGTAAACTGCACAGTCATATAAAAAATAACTCAAAATGTATCATATATTTAAATGTTAAACTTAAAAGTAAAAAAAAAATAGAGAAATATTCTGAACTAAGGGTTTGGTGAAGAATCTTAGATATGGCACTGAAATTATGATCAATTAAAGGACAACTGATAAATTAGACATTGTTGAAAATTAAAAAAAAAGACTTGTGCTCTACAAAATAACCTGTTAAAAGCATGAAAAGTAAAGCTACACACTAGGAGAAAATATTTTCAAGTCACATATCCATTAGAAGACATGTATCCAAAATATACAAAGAAATTGCAAAGCTCAATAATAAAAAACAATGCAATTAGGAAAACACGCAAAACGCAATAATAGGCATTTCACCAGAGAGGATACTGAGATAGCAGAGAAGCACATGAAAATCTGTTCAACAGCATTAGGCATCAGGGCAATGCAAATTAAAACTGTGAAAAGATTCCATTACATATCTGTTAAAATGGCTAAAATTTAAGAATAGTGATAGCAATAAATACTGGTAACGATGCCCTAAAAGTGGATTACTTGTGAATTGCTCATAGAAATGTAAAATGGTATAACCACTCTCAAAAGCAATTTGGAATTTTCTATTAAACTAAACATGCAATTACCATATGATCCAGAAATTAAACACATGGGCATTTATCCCAGAGAAATGAAAATCATGTTCACATAAAACTTGTGCAAGAATAATAAAGCAGCTTATTTACAAAAATGAAAAACTGAAATCAGCCCCTTTGTTCTTCAGTAGGTCAATGTTCAAACCAACTGTGGTATAACATAATATGAAATACTATGGAGCAATAAAAAAGAACAAAATACTGATACATGAATCTCTGGGGAATTTTTGTGAATGAAGAAAACCCAAAAGGTTATATGCTGTATGACTCAATTTATGTAACGTATTTATGATGACACAATTTTAGAAAAAGAAGACAAATGAGTAGCTTTCACAGTTCAGGGATCATGAGTATGAGGCAGAAGGAAGTGAGTGTAGGTGTGGTTTTAGCAAACCACAGCAGGGATCCTTGTAGAATTGGAACTGTTCAGTATCTAGTTCAAATAAAGAATCAACATGGCTGATAAAATTGCATAAAAATTAATAACACAGTCACATTTACATAGACAGGCACCCTCTCCCCAACACACACAACACACACAGTTCCAGTAAAGCTGTGGCAGTATTAATAAGATAGGAGGACTGTATCAATGTCAATTTCCTAGTTATGGTATTGTCCTATCCTTTTGAAAATGTTACCCTTATAGGAAACAGCATGGGAAAAATGCACAAAGAATCTATTTCTTATAGCTGCATGTGAATCTTCAATCATCTGAATTTTTTAAAAGATAGCAGCAAACTTTCTCCTTTCCTTTCCCTCTGCCTCTCCTTCTGTCTTCCCCCACAACCACTCTCAACCCTGTGCATCACACTTAAAAAGGGTCAATAATAATCAATAATATTGCAACTGGGGTGAAAAATAGACTTCTGATGAGGGCATACAGTGTGAAATGAGACAAAAATCTCTGTTTTCTGGGCCAGAAGCATCTTCAACCCTTCTCTCCAAGTGTAGCACAAACAAGCCAATCTGAGTGTCAGTCACAGGTATGTCAAAGTGCAGAATACACCAAAAATGACCCTACTTAATTAAAAAATGAAAATTAGATATTTGTAATATGTTAATAGCTTGTTTCTTTCCAACTATATGTAAATGGTTTGATTCCATGAAAAACAGGATTGTATGCCAAATCAGAATTTAACAACACAGAAAACCAAAATAATTGCAGATCTAAGTTTACTTTATACAAATGAGAAAAAAACAAGGGAAATTATAGAAATGTATATGTCTCCTACCATATGATAAGCAGAAAATACTGTAATATTAACTCTGAAAGACAAGAACACCTATGGAACCATATTTTCTAAAAGGAGGATCATACATGTATGGATATGAATAAAAACACTTTACATTTTAACACTAGGTAACAAGTAATTTTGCAAAAAACAGAAATAAATACTTTTATTTTTAAAAGGAAACAACAAATCATAATTCATTCTGGTCAGATAATTGGTATAGAAGTCACTTGGTTTTGCATTATTATATCCACTTACCTTTTTTTATTAAGTCATATATACGTAGATCATGAATACATTTATGCCTTTGTGGGAGTCAATGTGCTGATTATTTGTACAAATTGGAGTGCTTACATCCTACTAATTAACATAGCTTTCACCTCATTTACTTAATCACAGTGTTAAGACAGTTTTGTTCTATACTTGATAGATTTCACTTGTACCCTTGCAATATGCTCCATAGATGTGGTCCCACCATTAACCCTCCCTCTATCAAACCACCCCCTCCCTTCCCATCCACTCACCTTTTTTGACCAATCTCAAAAGAGCAGCCTTTTGATTTGTTTTGAAGCCAAGCATCTGCCTTATTAAAATTTAGTGAAGTGAACATAACAATACTTAAAAATTAAATTACAATATTCATACTGGTTTGAAAAAGTCTAATTAATAATACCTTCAACTGTTGAATGTTTTGAGTTATTTTAATAAAAACACACTAGAGAACAAGGTTTTTATTGTTATAAACTCCACAATTTTCTGAAAGTTTGCTCTCGAAGTTCAGCTATAAGAAAACTATAGTTAGAAGTCAAAGAAAATAGATTACTTTGTTATTTTTATTTGAAGAGTGTTCAAAATGTCAGCATGAAATATAAAGAATACATACCCATACAAAGGAATTTCTAGTGTCTTATTTCCTATTGTAATATATAGTTGGTCACTGACGTTTTCATTTTTATCGGGATGATATTCTACTATAGCCGTCATTTGAAGGCCTGATGCCAGGGCTCTGTCCAGAGTGCTCACAAGCAGTTTGAACTTTAGTGAGAGAAAAAGAATCAAATTATACATCTGAACTCCTTATAAGGTAATAAATAATAAATAACGCCTCTCAGAACATTAATTTTGATGATGGTTAGACCTGTACTAAAATTCCCACACTAGTTTTTAAATGCTATGAGAACAGGCCTGTGTCCATTCTGTATCCCTCACACCTATTGCCTGTTAGGTAGCTAAGTGCTCAGCCACGTTGTTAAAATAAAAAATAATAAACCTTTCCACTGAGCCTACAGTGTCTGTAGTAATGTGGCACTTTATGATTCAAAAGGTAGTTGACAGAGAATATTGTTTTCATAATGCTTAGGGCAACTACAGAATTACAAAATCAAGTTGCACAGATTCGGGGGTGTTACCAGTAGACAGTCAAGGAATCCCTTCCCTTCTTTCCAAACCTAAAATAGAAACAATAGGGAGGTTCTAGATTAGCTTTTCCCTACCCTGTCCTCTCTCAACCCCTAGCAAAAGGGAAAACAAAACAAAAAACCAAAATCATTGTCCCTCAGAAGCCCAATCCTTCCCAGTCCTTCTCCCATCCCCGCAGGAGCCCTATGTCTACTGCCCCTGGTGGGGGGGCGGGGGGGGGGTGGGAAGAGAGACACCTAGTTCAGAAGGCGCTCTCTCAAGCTTCTGCCCCTCGGCACTCCTTAGTGTGTCACCTGTGGCTTGACAGGCTCCTGAAATCGGATCCTCTGGCTCCAACGGCCGAGATTGTGTACGGTTATGGGTAGGCGGTACACTTTACCGACCACAGTGTCGAGAAACTTCATTTCTGGCGGGAATACCCGCAGCTGTACTTCTTTTTTCTGGTTTTCCAGGTCGCGCGGAGTGAGAGATCCCCTCTCATTCTCCATGGCTGACCTGGTGGCCGACAGCCTTGCTGTACGACGGATTAGCTTGGTCGATCCATCGCTAGGCAACAACCGACGGCACGCGCCGACTTCAAACCCCGCGGTTATGGCGTCACCCAGCGGCGACAGTTGGCAGCCAGTACACACGCTGCCGGTGGCCGACGAAAAAAGCCTGGCGTCGCAGATGTTACGTCGTGTTTCTGGCACCTGCTTCTTTCTGTTCGGTGACCGTTAATCCGAAATGTCTGAATCACAAGGTTGCTTTAAAACCCCAAAATAATTAGATTAATATAAATGCCAATCAATAGGAATGGATAAAATAACTTATAGTCTATCCATGATGGATAATAATGTACATCTATGTGTATTGAAACGGAAAGATATATATTATACAGTACCAAATCTTAAAAAGTGCCTAATATAAAAAGTTAGGAAAGAATTAAGAATTTTATAAAACTGACATGAAAGGGGGCGGAGCCTGTGACGCAAAGGAGTAGGTTGTGGGCCCATATACTGGAGGTGTCTGGTTGAAATCTGGCCCCGGCCAAACACTAAAAAAAAAAAAAAAAACCTGACATGAAGTGGCAGAATGAATACATTTTTAAAATGAAAACCCAGAATAAAAGAGACCGGAATTTTCAAAAACATAGAATTTACCCCTTCCTGTAGGTTCAAGGCACAGATTAACAAGGCTGACTGGAGAATCGCATGGGTGAGAACTGAGCTAGCATGTGGAGGCTTAATAATGGAAGGAGGTTGAGGATTAAGAGCATATCAGAATATTTGGGCCCTGTGTCTTCTTCAAAAAAAAACCAGGAAAGTGGCCTCTCTTAACATTAAGCCTCCATAGAGGCTATTTAAAAATCATGGTTTGGATCTCCTTTGTTGCAGCTGAAAGAGAAAAGGAGTAGAATATAGGGCTTGACTTCAGCCTTCATATAATCAGAAGTCATCCATTCCACCTGGCCTCCATCCTCCTAATTAGTCAGTACCTGTGCTGTACCAAAAATTAAATATTCCAAATATCACCTAATAATAATAGTCTTCCTTCTTAAAGTCCTCAGAGCAGTTATAGCACAAATCAGCTATACTTCCTTGAACAGTATTCATAACCTTGACAAGAATAGCAGAAGTTGGCTCTGAGTCTGTAGTTCAAGTAGCTAAAGCACCAGCCACATACACCAGAGCTGGAGGGTTCGAATCCAGCCCAGGCCTGCCAAATAACAATGACAACTACAACCAAAAAATAGCCAGATGTTGTGGTGAGCACTTGTAGTCCCAGCTACTTGGGAGGCTGAGGCAAGAGAATCACTTTAACCCAGGAGTTGGAGGTTGCTGTGAGTTGTGATGTCAGGGTGACAGCTTGAAGCTTTGTCTCAAAAAAAAAAAAAAGAATAGCAGAGGCAAGACCCCAGGAGAAGAAATAGAGAAATTATTTGGGGGCAAAGGAGGTAGTGGAATTCTGAGAAATAGCTAGAAAAAAAGAGTACTTTTAAGAAAGATTGTCCTAGATTAGGTTCTCATCTCCACCTCTAGCAAAAGTCTATGTTCTGAAAATTGTGTTCTTATTGGCGTGTGTGTGTTAAAACAATTTTGAGTTAAATTTTCATTGATTTCTCTTTAAGGAGATCGTACATGGCATTTAATATGCCTTTGGCTAGTGATTTGGCTAAGATTCCCAGATCTTCTCTTTTCCTTTACTCTCTCTATTCCTTTATGAAAATTTTTTCAACCACAAAGATAAACCTAAATGGCCATAGAACAGGGATCTTCTTAGATCCTGGCTTCTCATCCTGGAAAAAATAAGATAATTATTAATAACAGATCACTAAATGTGATTCCTGTGACCTGAAAGAGATCCACTTAAATGGCCATTTTATCAGGAGGACATGGAAGAGAGTGCATCATAGTCTTTCAATTTTTATTTAACGAGATGCCACAGATGGAAATAATCAGTTGATGAAACTATTGCTCCTGACAATCCAATTATAAATGTATTCTAAATGCAATCAACATAAATGGGAGATATATAATACCTCTTACAAAGGCTGGCACCCTATGCAAGCCATCTTTTTCAATTGAGATTTGACCCTAATCTGCAGGTTAATAATGTGAAAAACATTTAACTGTAAGATGTCAATAATTGACTGTATGCGTTAATAGGAGCTACTACGTATTTAATGATTTTTTAATTTAATTACATTAAACAGATCCATGGTACTTGCCATGTGCCAGGCATTTATTTAAGTGCTCTATGAAAAATAAATCTTTTAAGCTTTCAAAAACCCTTTTGACATACTGTTATTATGTCAATATTACAGATGAGGAAACTGAGGCACAAAAAAAGAGGTTAAATGTATTACGTTGAGCCACAATACTAGTTAGTAGCAAAGCCAGAATCTATTTCTAGGTGGCATAGTTCCAGAGTTCGTTTTCCATAATCACTACATTATACTGCCTGCCACAGGATAACCACTAAATTAGAGTATTAAAAGGGAAACCTATGAGAATCTCATAAATTATACTATATAGGTGCCTAGCCTCTTAGCTTATGAACAAAATCAATCGAAGAGGTCAAAATATTCTTATACATTACAAATACATGCTAACATTTATATTTATATACATTCTTAAGTATATTCTCAATGTATTTTAATATATGCTATATTATTTGTATAGTCTTATGCATTAAAATATATTTATATTAGTCTTGATCATTTAACATGGTTAAATAGCCTTCATTCCTACCTATATACAGAGGGTGCCAAAAAAATGTATACACATTATAAGAAAGGAAAACACTATTATAGTTGTAATACTTCAGTCACATGTGACTTCTGCAATTACAAGAGACAAGGTATAATAAGCACAATAACAAATGTTATTGGTATATATTGAGTATTACAATTTTAATACAGGCTTTTTCCTTTCTTGAAATGTGTATACATTTTTTGGCATTCTCTGTTTACTAACGCTTTAAGCTACCAAGCCTCAAGGGCACTGACGTAAGGTCAGAAGTAGTGTTCAAATTTCACTGACCTTTTTCTACATTCTCTGTCCTATTTTACAAGTAATGTATGTTATGTTTTATTTTGGGGGGAAAAATCATAAAATAAATTACCAGCAATTTTTGACTATTATTTATAACATACATATACAACAAGATTACTTGATCGTCATTAAGGTAACATATTAAAATAGTTATAAACACATACCTCATTCTTATGAAATAATTAATTAACAAGAGTAACCTAACTCATATCCTTATTTTTATACTCACAAATTCAGGTTAAAAATTTAACTTTCCTTCTATGATCATTTTTAACTTAAATATTTGTGTGCCTTTACCAAGACTCAACAAGGTGAAAGTTATGAAATTTAGCTCCACTCAGTACTTGAGCAAAAGTAGCTGATGCTATTATTTGCTTATCCAATAGTTATTCACTGAAGATAACAACATTAATTGCTACGTTTTTATTTGATTATAAAAAGAATTAGGTAGAAAGTTGTTTGAAGATGTCCAACCCCAAGAAATTCATGATGATTTGGCATAGGTTAATCAACTACGACAAACCTGTTCTTTGATAGACCATCAATTTTCCAGTTTATTTGGCATCTTATGCTTGACCTTGAGACCCAGTTTGTCTAATACCATCTAAGAGTAAGTCAGCAAGAAGTGTAGAGGACTCTGGGAAAGTATTGATGATGAAAAGGCCAAATTCACCTTTCCTCATCCTTTTTTTTCTTGAAATAGGATACAATGACTGAAGATAGAGTAGCTGCCCTTCAGCCATGAGTCAAGCATGCAGAAAAAAGGGATAAATACACTAAGTATGGTGGAACAGAAAGAAATCGCATAAATCTTTGATGGCATCATTTAGCAAATAAATCAATGCCAGCGATGGTGTAAGTCAAGAGACCATGCTATGTAAAATGGCAGCACGTATTTGTGACCTTACTAGTATGTATTTTTTTCACTTGTATCAGAAATCGTATCCAATCAATATCACTAAGGAGACACTATACACTCAATGTATCGGTTGTAATTATTAACCAACTAATAGAATGTTAACTAGCTATGTTCTTAGCTTACTCACTGCCTTCATCCTATTGTGCCAACATTGAATCATTGTAAACAGCACTATTCATAATAGCATACTATAGCATCCCATCAACAACTTGCCATTCATTAATTCAAAATATATATTTATTATTATTGAGCACTTTCTAGGTGCCTGGTACTTTGCTAAACAGCAATGAAAAAATGTGCGGTAAGTCCAGGTTCTGCCGGCCCCAACCGGAAGCTTACTCCACGGACTGTGCTCGGTTCCTGAAGCCCGGCTACTCTGCCTCCAGGGACTCCCTGGAGTCGGGTGCTCCTCCTGCAGACACTCACCAGACCCATCTGCTGCTCCTCCAGGACTAGTATCTAGGGGGTCTCCTTGGAGCCGGAGCTCTTTCTGGCCAAGGCCAAGTTTCACCAGTGTCATCAGGCCCTTCCATGAATGGGACAAACCAAACCATTGTGGGGCCCTCGGAGCTCCCCACGGCATCAGCCATAGCCCCTGGAACAGGCACTGGGACCTGGGCATGGCCAGCGCTGGTAGGTGTTGTGCTGGGGGGCTGTGGTCCTCTCTCTCCTCATCGCATTTGCTGCCAAATGCCGCCTCTGCCGCTGATACTATGCCAGGTCTGGGCACCGCCCACTGCCTGAGACAGGGAGGGGGAACCACCCAGAGTTGGTTGAAGATGAGGACGACAATGGCTTCATCGAGGACTATTACATTCACCCTGGAACTGGGGAGCTGGGGACAGAGGGTAGCAGGGACCACTTCTCCCTCTGAGCCCCAATTTTTGGACGCTGCCCTCTTCCTCCATGAGTGATAGCTAAGAACAGAAGCTATGTGGGAGCCTTGAGCCTCAGGGACAGAGGCAATGAGGGCTTGAGGTTTGACCAAGGGAAAACCATGCTCCCTTCTCTGATATTAGCCACCAGAGTGACAACGACCCCTTTCTTGCTCTATAACCCTCAATGGCTCCCTGTTACTTTCAGGATAAAGCCTAGCTTGAGTATGGGAAAAGACGTCCTGTGATTGACTTCTGGGACTCTTGAGCTCCTTTCTTGCCACTCCCTGTGTAACTAAATGTTTGTGATTCCCCATGCCCCACCCCATGTAGTTTTTCCATGCACTTCTGAGTGGTAATCCTCTGCCTAAATCCTCTATGACAGTGATGAAAACTGTAGTCAGTAGGCCCCATGTGGCCTGCCTACCTGCCAGCATTTCAAATGTGCCCAGATAACATGCAAGCAGGTGAAAAACAGTGCTAAGCCTCTTAATGAATTTTTTCCTATCAATAAAGTGGATATTCTGGTTATAAAAAAAAAAAAAAGAAAAAATGTGCAGAAGCAGGTCAGCAATATTCTCACCCTAATAGAACAATATAGTCTAGATATTAATTACATAATCATAAAATAAATGCATTTGATATAAGTCTAATGAAGAACAAGTGTGCCTTTTTACAAATGCACAACTTAAGGAGTCAATGAAGTCACCAAAGACTCCCTTGAAGAGGCAATTTACGTTTTTCAGCCTGCTAAAGAATGAATGTGTTCATGAGGGATATTTTCGTGTAGTTTTCTTTTCTTATAGTGTCTTTGTCTGACTTTAGTGTTAGATTAACATTGGCCTCATAGAATACAAATATATATATATGTGTGTGTGTGTGTATATATATATAGAGAGAGAGAGAGAGGCAGAGTCTCAGTCACCCTGGGTAGGGTGCTGTGGCGTCATAGCTCACAGCAACCTCAAAACCTTGGGCTCAACTGATCCTCCTGCCTCAGCCTCCCAAGTAGGTGGGACTACAGGTGCCTCCACAACACCTGGCTACTTTTTCTATTTTTAGTAGAGACGGGGGTCTTATTCTTGCTCAGGCTGGTCTCAAACTCCTGAACTAAGGTAATCCACCCACCTTGGCCTCTCAGAGTGCTAGGATTACAGGCATGAGTCACCACGCCCAAACAAGAATACAAAATTTGAAAGCTACTCTGGAAAACAGTTTTGGTTTTTCTTATTAAATATAAAACTATACAATCTACCAATTGCCGTCATGGATATTCTTCCTAGAGAAACACAAAATTATGTTCACACAAAACCTGAGTATTCATAGCAGCTTTTTTTTTTTTTTGCATTTTTTGGCCAGGGGCAGCTTTGAACCTGCCACACCCAACATATGAGTGAGCCACAGGCACCACCCAATTCATAGCAGCTTTATTCAAAATACCCCAAACCTGAAAACAGTTCAGTGTCCTTCAACAGGTAAGTAGTTAAACAAACTGTGATATAGCCATACTGTGGAATACTACTCAGCTACAAAAAGGAATTGATACACACAGAAACCCAAGTGAAATGCAGAGAACAGTGAAAAAGTCTATTCCCAAAAGATTACATAGTGCATGATTGCTTTCTGTAACATGTTTACAGTGCCAACATTTCAGAAATGGAGGATCTAGAAGTGGTTAGGTATAAGGTGAGACAGAAGAAAGCTAAGTATAGTTATAAAGGGGCAAAAAAGGAATCCTTGTGGTGTTGTAAATGTTATCTTGACTTTGGTTGGGCATAAAAGAATCTACAGGGCGGCGCCTGTGGCTCATCGAGTAGGGCGCCGGCCCCATATACTGAAGGTGGTGGGTTCAAACCCAGCCTGGGCTGAACTGCAAAACAGAAAAATAGCTGGGTGTTGTGGCGGCCGCCTGTGGTCCCAGCTACTCGGGAGGCTGAGGAAAGAGAATCACCTAAGCCCAGGAGTTGGAGGTTGCTGTGAGCTGTGTGACGCCACAGCACTCTACAGAGGGCGATAGAGTGAGACTCTGTCTCTACAAAAAAAAAAAAAAAAAATCTACGAAGGTGTTGAAATTATATAAAACTAAATGCACATACATACATAGACACACGCATATATCTGAGTACTGGAAAATGGGCAATCTGAATAACATAGGAGTACTATGTCAATGTCAACATCTTGATAATTGTGATATTATAGTTGTGCAAAATGTTATCATTAAGGGAAATTTGCCAGATTTTACACAAGACATCTCCATATCATTTCTTACAACTGCGTGTGGATCTAAAGTTATCTTAATACAAAATTTAAATTTAAAATAAATAAAATTTTAAATAAATTTAAATATATAAAATGCATGTGGTATTCCTTACTCCCCAAAATGTTACCATTAGGATATCTGGGCAAAATGTATATGAAGTCACAAAATAAAATTAAAAAGCACATTGTATTTGTTCACAATACTCTGGATAGTGAGTGTTAACACTTTGCTCAAAATTCTAAATCATTCCCCTTTTATTGTGCATTTAAAAGGAGATTTACTTCATGTATAAGAGTGTAATTCAGGAAGACAATGTGAAGAACATATAAAATCCTGCAGAGACAGCACACCCTGTGAGAATTTGCTCAATAAATTTGTGCCAGCAAGCCAGATTGATTACCTTGTTTCCCAATGTTTCAAGTGTCCTCCGCTATATTTAT
Organism: Arctocebus calabarensis; assembly: GCA_963573935.1. Taxonomy (NCBI): domain Eukaryota; kingdom Metazoa; phylum Chordata; class Mammalia; order Primates; family Lorisidae; genus Arctocebus; species Arctocebus calabarensis. Next base: position 3,833 of record CAUYON010135255.1, on the reverse strand, counting down.
AGGTAGCTGTAAGTTGTCTGTTTTCTTGTGGTAAAGTAAATAGCCAGTGAGTGCTCTCTTGGTTGACCTATGTGCAGGGAAAATGTGAAATCAGCAAAAAAATCCTTGATTTATTTTTAGTTGTGGACTTTCCTCTCCTATGCTACATCAGGTTTTGGAATAACTAAATGTGTTAGTAAGCAATTGCAGATGTATTTGGAATCCTTGACTGGATTGATTTATTTACTCTAAGTCATTCAAGCCTCTCCTTTCTTTGTGAACCACTCACATGTCTTCCTGGCCAGTATATAGAGTTCTGCTTCCTAATATGGTAGCCACTGGCTACAGGTGGCTATTTAAATTAAATCTTAAATTAGTTAAACTTAAATGAAATAAAAAGTGTAGCTCCTCCACTACAATAGCCATATTTCCAGTGCTCAATAACCAGTAAAGCATGCTCTAATATTCTATGCTTCTGCAATTATGAAAACAAACTATTTCCAATAGAATCCATGGCAAGAAGGAATTGGCAGTGATGCAATCGGTTCATGTTAAATAATGAAAATTTGTATTTTGCCCAGTAGGACAATTCACAAGAATGGAGATGAAAACTTATTCTTTATGTTATTTAGCTTTTAATTTCATTTAAAAACTGTATTTACAATTATAGCACAGCGCCAGGTATATATACCTTTAAAACTGTCAATGCTTGTCATCAGCTTGGAGGCCTAGCAGTGCTATTTTTCTCCTTTTTCTTACTTTTAAATATTTGTAGTTCTTTCTAATTTATCTCCTATGCATCTAATTCACCTAAGAGTAGTTTTAAAATATTTTCTCTCCAGTTATCACTTTTAATCATTTCAGTCAATACATAAGTCTCATCAGTCTGCATGCTAATACAAGTCTTCTGTTGCATTTTATAACTTTTATAAATTTATTCTTTTATTTTTATTTTTTCTCAACATAATAATGAGTCAGTCTCTCAGATGATCCCCAATGATCCTCACCTCCTGGTATTCTTGCCCTTATCAATTCCTTTCCAGTATAGAAGAGGAAAAACCTGTGACCCATTGGGCACTGTGGTTATAATAACGTGTGATTTCACAAGCTAGCGTATTAAAAAAAATGCAGTTTCGGGAGGTGCCTATGGCTCAAAGAAGTTGGGCGCCGGCCCCATATGCCGGAGGTGGCGAGTTCAAACCCAGCCCAGGCCAAAAACTGCAAAAAAGAAAAAAAAATGCAGTTTCTTTCTTGTGTTCTTGAATTTGCAAAATGTAGAAGAAAATAATATGCATATATATTGAGACCATACAAGCAGCCTTGAAGCTGCTCTCCTCATGAGGAAAAGAAAAGAGGTCTATTTTACAGGAGCCAGTACCATTGTCCCAGCCACGTGAGTCACCTGGGAATCTGACCTTTCAGTCCTAGCTAGGCTTTCAGATGACTGCAGCTCTATTTGACCTCTGGCTGAGACCTCTAGGACACCACCAAATAATGTATTACTGTCACTTATGAAATAGAATTTCTACTTCCTCTGAATGCAAAGTTTTTTCAAAAATATAGAAAAAATATTAGAGACAATGCAAATATCATAGGCATTATATACCATATCTGAGAACATCACTATTGACATACCGAATTTTTTGAAGCATACAATAATATATACATTTTTAAAATGTACATACACTAATACTTTCATAAATATACTTTTCTTAATACATAGTGATCACCTTGTTACTGTACATATATGTCTATATAACCATTTTGATGGTGCTATATTATTCAACTTTCAGGATACATCCAAATTTTACTAATTTCTTCTTTGTACATATAGGTCATCTCCATCTTTTATTGTTATACCATGGTGAAATCAGTACCTTTTTAATTTTCTTTTTTTTTCAAACGTATTTGTCTATTTGGTTTTTTTTATATTTTTAAATTTCAGAACAGGGGTACAAACGTTTTGGTTACATAAATTGCCTTTGTACCGTTTGCATCAAAGTTATAAGTATGTGCATCACCCAAATAGTGTGGATTGTACCTGTTAGGTATGAATTTTTCCAACCCCATCTCTCCCCTTTCACTTGCTTGATTTACGATGAGTGCTATTTCCCTATGTGCACATAAGTGTTGATTGATTATTTCCAATTTAATAATGAGAACATGTGGAATTTGATTCTCCATTCTTGTGATAATTCATTTATAAGAATGGTCTCCAATTTCCATCTAGGTTATTACTTCACCACTTTTTTATGCCGCATGTCCCCATGGGATACATATACCTCATTTTCTTCATTCACACATGTATTATTGGGCACTTGAGTCGTTTCTACATCTTTCCAAATATGAATTGTGCTACTGTAAACGTTCAAGTTTAGGTGTTTTTTTGATAAAATGTCTTTTTCCTCCCCTTGGGTAAATATCCAGTAGTAGTATTGCTGGATCAAATGGTAGGTCTACTTTTATTTCATTGAGGAATCCCCATACTTCTTTCCAGAGAGTCAGTACTAGTCTCAACAACAGTATATAAGTGTTCCTATCTCTTCACACCTATGCCACCATTTGTTGTTCTGGGACTTTTTCTTTTTGCAGTTTTTATCCTGGGCCGAGTTTGAACCTGCCACCTCTGGTATATGGGGCCAGTGCCCTACTCACTGAGCCACAGGCGCCTCCCTATGTTTTGGGACTTTTTGATAAAAAAATTTCTCCATGGAGTTAGGTGATATTTCATTACGATTTAGACTTGAATTTCTTTGATGATTAGAGATGTTGAGCATTTTTTAAATGTGTTTGTTGGCCACTAGTCTATCTTCTTTTGAACATTTTCTTTCATTTCTTTTGCCCACCTTATAATGGAGTTCTTTGATTTTTCCTTGCTGATTTTCTTAAGTTCTTTGTAGATTCTGGTTATGAGAATCTTTAGCAGATACATACATGCAAATATTTTCTCCTATTCTGCAGGTCGTCTATTTGCTCTGTTGGTTGTTCCTTGGCTGCACAGAAGCTTTTTCTATTTGATCAGGTCTCATTTATTTATTTCTGTTGCTGCTGTGATTGCTTTGGCAATCTTCTTTATAAATTCTTTGCCTGGGTTGATGTCTGTAAGAGTTTTCACAATGTTTTGTTTTAGAACTCATAGTTTCATATATTAGGTTTAAGTGTGTTATCCCTTGTGAATTAATTTTTGTGAGTGATGAGATGTGTGGGTCCTGTCTTGGTCTTCTACATGTGGGTATCCAATTTTCCCAACACCATTTATTGAATGTGGATTCTTTTCCCTAGTGCATGTTGTCTGTTTTGTCAAAGAGAAGATGACAATATGGGGATCATTTTATAACTGAGTTCTCTTCTCTGATCCATTGGTCTGTGTCTGTTTTTGTGCCAGATAAGAATACTGAAACCCTAAATTTGAACACAGACTCAAATGGCTATGGTCATTTGAACCACAGCCCACAATATTAGGCAAGGACCTATGTGCTAGGTCAAAAACGGGTATCTGTCTGACTATTAAAATAGAATATTTGCATAAGAATAAGAGTCTCAAAACTTAATTCACAGAATGCAGACATAGTAAAAATGATGTCTCATTAAAAACCAGAAAGGGAGGGGAGGGGTGGGGGGAGGATGGGTAGAGGGAGGGCAATTAGTGGGAACACACCTACGGTGCATCTTAGCAGGGTACTGGCGAAACTTATTAAAGGTAGAGTATTAATGTCGTTATATAGTGATCAAGGAAATGCCATGAAGGATATCTGTAACAGTATGTCAAAATATTTCTGAATGTATATGAATCGTGTCCTGTGATTGCACCAATGTACATAATTATGATTCAATAAAATTATTAAAAAAAATAA
>CAUYON010135249.1:0-72161 GCA_963573935.1 Arctocebus calabarensis | reverse complement strand
TTTGAGACAGAGCCTCAAGCTGTCACCCTGGATAGAGTGCTATGGCATCACAGCTCACAGCAACCTCCAATTCCTGAGCTCAAGCGAGTCTCTTGCCTCCGCCTCCCAAGTAGCTGGGACTACAGGCGCCTGCCACAACGCACGGCCATTTTTTGGTTGCAGCCATCATTGTTGTTTGGCGGGTCCTGGTGCTGGATTCGAACCCGCCAGCTCAGGTGTACGTGGCTGGCGCCTTAACCCGTTGAGCCACAGGCGCCGAGCCGGTGTTCTTTAAGTTTTGTGCCGGTCGAGTGCCCCCCCCCCCCCACCAAGTACCTTTGTCAGACAGAGGCTACTTTTCATATTTACTATGTTTAATGTCTTTTTTTCTTTTTTGAGAAAGGGTCTTGTTCTGTCACCCAGGCTAGAGTGTAGTGGCATCCTTATAAGCTCACTGCAGCCTCAATTTCCTGGATTCAAGCAATCCTCTTGCCTCAGCCTCCTGAGTAGCTGGGACTACAGGTGCATGCCAACATGCCCTGCTAATTTTTCTATATCTTAATAGAGGCAGGGTCTCACTATGTTGCTCAGTCTACATATAATATCCTTATTTAGGCCTCTGAGACAGAATTAGAACCTGCGATAATTTTTCTGACTTGTTTGATCACAGTGGGCCATTTCTCCTGGCACTGAAGCATCACCCTCACCACCAGCCACCCCGGCCACCCCTGCCTCCCACTGTTTCATTTTCAGGCCCCTTGTTTTTTTCATTTTCTTAGCACATTCTTCATTTACAAGGCTGCCCCTGTAGGTCTTCTACATAAGGGAATCTCATCAGTGGATCACTGGCAGTCAGTTGCACACCACGTGTGTATGTGCATTAGGTTGCACGAATAGCATTTTGACTGAGTTTCATTTTTTTGAGGAGTGGGTTCCACAGGCATCTCTGTTTCTTCTCATCCTGAAATTATCCTCTCATCTTTTAAACAATAGAAACACCTGTCTGCCTTCCTACTCCTCAGTGACAGGGTCGCACAGAACCTGAGGTTTGCAATATTCCAGGTTTCAGTCCATGCCCTTTGTTTCCAAGCTGTTTGTTCTGGTTTTTCTTATTCATGCTACATCATTGCCTTTTCTGTTCTACAATCCTATTGTCCTTCTTTTTGTTGCTGGGGTTTAAACAACTCATTTGCCTGTTCCAACTCGATGTATCTTACCATTCTTACTTTGTTATTCATTGGTTCTAATTTCATGTTGTAACAACCTAGTACCTTTGAGTATTTCTTACCTCCCCAGTCCTCAAAGTCCTAATTTTACAAGTTGATTTGGAATTTGGCTTATGAGAATCTTCCTGATACACAACAGGCCAGAGCAGAGGGAAGAGGGTAATAATTTTGAAATTGAAACCCCTACATCGAGCATGATCGCTTTTATGAATGTGATCACTTTTATGAACATGATCACTCGCAAGGTGTGGCCTGTGTGATATGGCCACTGACCAGGCCCAAGAGTGATATTCATTCTGAGATGGAGAGGTTCTTCAATGTGAGCAAATGTTTCTTTTGAACCCTCAACAATTCATTTGAAAGCCTTCCAGTTGCTAGAGGTTACCATGGGGGATGGGATGAATGTAAGTACTTAGGCAACCATTTTTACTGGGAGCCAGGGAAGAAGGGAGCTTAAGATGAAGAATGTGTGCATATATGTGCATGCGGAAATGTGGGGGGGGGGTTACAAGGATAACGCTGTATCTCAAGTAGTAACAATATTCAGAAAGGCAAACAGAGCAAAGAATGACCTTGCCTATCTACAAATTTGATCACACCCATGTGGTCTGTTTCAGGTCTATTTCAAAAGCCCTATTTGTCCTCCCTTCCCATGCCTCACCCACCATCTCCATTTCATCCTGAAAACTCCAACTTTGGGATTAGTCCTCCAGGTATGCTTCTACAAGTCTGAGTTAACCTGTAAAAATAGTATTGTCCAGTATCCTCCTCAGCTGTTAACACCTTGATGCCAAATGGCTTCTCAGACTGGGCAGACTAGAGCTGAGTGTTGGTGTCTGGTAGCCTTGTCTGCCATTAACACCTACATGCCAAGTGGGTTATCCGACTGGGCAGCACTGGAGCTGTTTCTGCAAGAAGGGTGGGGGCAGCTGTGTGATGAGAGAGAGCCCACTCTGCAGGGAGTCTCAGAGAAACAGCAGAAGGTAACACATGAGGGTGATGTGTCCTCAGAACACGTATCACTGACTTGAAGATTTAATGCTCTTACCAATTGAGAGTGAAGAGAAGAGAGGCACAGTCCTGACATTATTTGCAGATGTTGATTTTAAAGGAAGGAAAAGGACAGGTTGCTCTTTGGGAGAGAGCATTTCCAGTAGGTTCTCCTCATTCCTGAACTTGCAGGCTGTAACACCCAAGGTTTTGTTCTCTCTGCCTCCCTATGAACCAGCCTGCCTGACTCCAAGTATTCATACTTTTATCAAATGCTTATCTCCCAATTGTAAAGCCTTGGACTAAAAAATGACTAATTTTTAACACATTCAGTACTAATGGATAGTGCAGACCAACAAGCCCCCCCCACCCCCGAGAAAACCAGGTAGTTCTGTTATCTCCTCATCTGTACTTTCAAAAGGAGTGATTTGCTGGGAGCCAGGCAGCTTCTACCCCCCTAACTGCCCAGCCCCCCCTACAGGCCTCACCACAACACTCAACTATTTTTTAGAGATGGGGTCTTGCTCTACCTCAGGCTGGTCTCCAACTCCTGAGCTCAGGCAATCCACCCACCTTGGCCTCCCAGAGTGCTAGGTTAAAGGTGTGAGCCTTCGTGCCCAGCCTTGGGGGTGTCTTCATTTTAATTGAGAAAAACAAACTCCACAAGTTCTGCTGGAAATTTCCCACAAAACTAGCATACTTAGCACCTTTGTATTGCAGCCAAATCATCTTTTTTTGTCAGCTGTTTCTTTTTTTCTTAACCCTCTTTCTCTGGCATATTCTAGGTCACTCTACTTGGAGATAGATTTATGCCTACCTCTTCCTCATCCACTCACAGGCGACACCAAAAGAGGGAGAAGTGTTTCTAAGGGATAACTGATGTGCTGGTTTGGTTTGGCTTTGTTACAATGATTATGAGTCTTGGGATTCATGCTCAGCTAAATACTCATTTGAGTCCATTTTTGAGTAAAGTCAGTTGGTTTGAAATGACTTTCTCCACCAGCCTCATTCGCCAGGCTGCCTAGCACTCTCAGGCTAAATTACTTAATGTGTCTCAGACACAAACATTCTGGAAACTCAAATGACCCTATTAAACAATGGCTTATCATCTTTGTGGGAGGGAGAGAAACTGTAACTCCCAGGACTATTATTATTATTTAATAACACCTGAGGCGTAGGACCGCCCCCCCCCCCTTTCCCCTTAACGCTGCCTAGAATGAGTTGAGAAAAGATTGACTTTATTTGAAGACCAGCCAGTTCACGGTCCAGAGTTTCAGTAAATTTTCTCACCCCTTACCCCTTGTTCTTATGTCTGCAATGCATCTTTATTCATAATGTGGTGCATTTAAAGCAGCACCCCTCGGCTGAGCATGAAAGCCAGTCCACCAACCGGTGCGGGCAGATAAAATGCTGAACACGGCAGCAGGGTCTTTCCCGAGTAGGGCGGGTCCGTTTCGAATGAGAGAACCATCCTCCGCGGGACCCACCAGCACCTCGGCTTAACCCAATCACCCAAATTTGCCTCCTACTGGAAGACAGCGTGGGTGGGAGCACTTGGGTGGCATACCCCAAAACCACAGTAATTGGAAGGGAAAGGAAGCAAATATCAATTAGAGATTCCTCGCCAGCTACCAATCTTGGTTTCCTAGGGACTCCACCTTGGCGTCTTAAGAAGTAGTTGCTTCCCAGAGCCCTCCGGCAGAAACGACACGAATCCACACATCTAGCTGCAGTGAACATTTCCCGGGAAGGCGCTCGTTATCTGCCCGCCTTTCCCGGCTCTCTGCTTCCCCGGCGGCCTGAGGGCCTGTCAACTAGAAAGCTCCCAGCTTCCCAGCGCTTCCGTGGGAATGCGGGCAGGAAGGGGCTTAGAGAATGCAGGCCTTGAGATGGTGTTCTCCGGCTGCTCTCCCGGGCACCCCCAGTTTCCCGGAGCGCTGGGGATTCTGAAATCAGCTTCCTGACTCCCCCAGCACCCCCCCCCCAACCAGGGTTCTGGCAAGACGGCTAAATGTTAGCAAATAAAGTGCGCGAGTGGGGGGTGGGGGAGCACAAGGTGGGGAGGGCGCGCGGGAGAGCCGGGACCCTCGGCCCAGCGGCCTCCCGCAGACAGGCCTGCCGGGGGTGGGGAGGGGGCGGCGGGGCTCGCTGGAGCTCGCGGGGCCGGGCGCCTCCCAGGAAGGCGGGGAGGGGAGCGCCTGTTTACCCAGGAGGGCTGTGCTGATAGCACGTTCCTCGAGTTTACTTTGCTTTCCTTGAGTTTATTGTAAAGGGGTAAAGTTTTCGGATCCGTCACGTGACCCTGACAGGTCCTGCCTATGGCGCGGCAGACCACCCACGCCGAGGGCCATGGAACTGCTTAATAGAAACAGGCTTGTAATTGTGAGTCCGCGCTGCACTCCGCCGAAAGCCTCCGGCGGCCCAGCGCGCCGGGGTTTTTACACTTTCCGTTCCTTTTGTAAAGACGGAGGAGGAGAAGACGACGACGAAGACGAAGAAGAAAAAGACGACGACAGGGAAGACAAAGAGACTCGCAGCGACAAGGCAAGGGGGAGTCCAGGGAAGACGGGGAGAAGACTGAGGAGCGGACGAGGAAAGGGGGGCCAGGAAAAAAAAGGAATTGATGTGAAATCCAAGCTCAGCGTCCGCGCCATCGGCACCCGCGCTCCGGGCAGGGGTTGACGGCCGGCTATGGTGAGTGCAGCCGCCGCCGCCACTTCGTCCTCGCCCTGGCGCGGCGAGCGCTCGGGCGGCGCGGGGACGCGGGGACGCGGGCCGCCTGGCAAAGCGGACGGAGGATCGAGCACCCAGCGCCGGGCGGGAGGGGGCGGGCCGGGCGGTGGGGCCGGCTGGGCTGTGCCACCAGGCTGCGGGAGCGAGGGTCTCGCGTCTCCACGCTCGCTCGCCCGCACGCCCCCGAGGCCGGCCCCGCCGGGCGGGGAAGAGGGCTGGCTGCGGCGGGCCTCGGCCGGGGAACGGCTCCGGGGGGGATTCTCACGGAGGGGGTCGCCTGGGATCCCATTTTCACGCTTGAAAGGGTCGCCACCTTGGCTTCCGCTCATCAGCCTGGCGGTGGCTACTGACTCGCAAGTGGAGGCAGTGCTGGTGATGGAAGGGCTGTTGCGGAGAGTGACAGCGCCGGGGGGAGGTGGGGGGGTCAGAGAGAGAGCGCGCGCACGGAAGCGAGTTCTCTCCGCTCGGCGGAGCTTTGCCCAGACCAGCTGGAGGGGTCGGGCGCACGCTATCACCCCACACCCTGGGCTTTCGGCGCCTGGCATGGACTCCTGGTTGGGTGAGACAACTAGGGCCGGGAGAGAAGCACCTTACCAAAACTTGGGGTTCCAACACACACCTTCCCATCTAGGGAAGATGGGGGAAAAGGGCTGTAGAGGCTCTTTGGGTTATGGAAGGGGCTACAGGTGGGAGAATTTCGTGTTGACTCGCCCACGAATTCGGGCGCTCTGGTGCCTGCCAGTCATTAAAGAGGTGGGCGGCTAGCCCAGTGATGAGAGCGCTGAGTGAGGCTCTAGGGGAGCCTGGAGGTAGGCCGGGCTGATCCAGACCCACACAGACCCTTCCCCAACACTGGGACCACAGGACTCCCAGAGACTGTAGCTCCGGGTGACATGTTCTATGTCTCTACATATTTAAGTTCATGTTTAAAATGATGCCTAGTATGTGCATTAGCAGTAAGTCCAGAGTTTTCTGATCTCAATTTCCATCACCTAAGAAGAGCCGTATGGATTTGTTGTCTATGGAAAACACTCAGAGACCTCATTTTTTTTAGATCTGAGAGAGAACATCTTCCTCCTCCCCCCTTTTATTCTTCCTTCCTCCCTGGGGAGGAGAAATGCTAAAGACCTACACGTAAATAGTAAAGACCCATAATGGGTGGCTCTAAATGTTGGCTAATTGGATCACTGAGGTCTTGAAGGACTACTGTAGTCCTTTTTCATCATTCTGTGTTCAAACTTTTTTTTAAAAAATTTTGTTTATTGGCTACTGTAGTTAAGCGTGCAGTTAACTCCCTCCACAAAGAAAGACAATGCTTTTTGGTGTCATTGTTACTGAAACTTAATATTTCTGGGTGATACTCAGGATAAATTGTTGCCTCAGGTGCATTGTGTACCAATGTTGTAAAACAAGGGGCTTCCAGTTGTAAGTTTGTGTGTGTCACCCTGCTTCCTTCCACAGGGCTGTAAAATGTCTTTGAGTCCATGATCTTTTTAAATTAAAACGTTGAATCAAGGTGGACACCAATAGGCTCCATCATATTAGTATGCCCATTCTCAATTTGGGGTATTAGCTTCATTTCAAACTCACTGTGAGAGGTGTATCTAATTTCTGGCTATAATCTAGTCATAATCTGACAAGCTATTTGAACAGGAGTTAGACCCATTTGGAATTATTTTGTGAAAAAGAAAAAAAGTTGTTTTACAAATTGTCTTCAATTTTCTACAGATAGAAAAACTGATGAGGTAAATCCATATGGATTAAAATATCTGTCTTCCCTGTTTTTATCCTCATTTCTCTCTCTCTCGCTCACCTTTTATTTTCTCCAGCCTCTGCCACAGTGTATAATGCCCTATTGAGACGTGTAGGCGTGATGTGTAAACCGGATTAGCAGTATGAAAGAAAGACACACAATAAGCTGGAATTGTTTTACTTCCCTTTCATTTCTCATGCCTATATCTCTAATAAATTTGTTGCTCCAGCAGTGGGTCAAAGGGATCATGTTGCTCAGCTTCTTTTTCATGCAAGACCCAATGGCAGAGATCACTGAAATGAATGGTGTGCTTTCTGCCAAACGCAAAGCTTGATATAGCTATATTACATGGGGACATAGAGGTGAGGTAAGAGAAGGATGGAAAAAAAAAATGTTCAAAGTCTAGGTCTTTTAAGAACACATCTCTATCCAGTAGAGTGAAACAATGTGGATAAGAAGACATTAGAATCAATACAAGGGTCAATGCTATTTTCTTTCAAGTTCATAGTAAGCTCTGAACATTCTCTTGGCAGTTGGTGACATTCTTAGCAAAAGAATACCAATAGTTTTGGTAACGCATAAAGTCTACTTCCCCTTTCAAGTTAGCATTTAAACCTGGAATAGTCAAGGTGGAGATTTCTGGGACCTTCTCAGAACACTCTGCTTGCTCCTGCTGCACTCCCCACCCCCAGCTCACTGTAAACTCAAAAAATGCCAGTGCTCCCGAGTTTGTGCTGTAGACCCCTCATTTACTCTTTTGTGGAGTTGAGAGCAGCTTCCCATTAAAGGAGATCAGGGGTAATTAGCAGCATTATTTTGACAAGTTGGCTAGAGCTGTTCCCTTTACTCCAGCCTGGGGAGGGGGAAAATAAGGGGAGGAAACAGAAGGTGGAAAGAAGAGGAGGGGGAGTCAGGCCCAGTGGTGTTACATTTTGTGGCTGCTGATTCTTTCCCCCCTCCTCCCTGAAACCTTTTAGACTCATTTTCTACCATCACCTTTTAAGTAAATACAAGAGCTGCCAAGGAGAAAATAATAAGGCATTCTTAAGGAGCCAAGAAAATGTGGTGGATGGTGGTATATTGGCTTCAATTGAGTCAAGACCCAACTCTTATCCAAGGTACCTGCTTTGAACTGCCCTAACCGATCACTCACATCCTGTATCCTGGGCTCCCCACTCATGAATAGAATACTACATCAAATCTCCAGTTCCTCTCCCTATTCCACCCTCTCAACAAGAATATGATGAGTTAATGTAGTGTTTGCAATTCCTTGCATTTCTGGAAAAGTGTTAAGCTCAGTAGACAAAATTGTAAATAGCCCCAGTGTCAAATCACTGAAATGTATTAATCCTTTATTCATTTATACTCTGCAAAAATTAGCCAAATCACATTGGACTTTAAAGTCTCATTGGTTTGATCCGAGAAACCAGTAAAAAGTTAAATCTCACTGTGGTTTTTCATAACTCCACCAAATCTGGCTCTCACAGTTGCTTACTGTTGCAACATCCCAACACAAAGGGCAGATGTTTTATTTCAGTGTCATCATTTGGATAATCTGATGTCATTTTTGAAATGTGTGTGGTATGGCCATGGATATTTGAAATATTGGAACCCTGAAGGGAGGAGAGTTTACGGAATCTATTTTGAAAAGTACAGACTCCAATGAGAAGTCTTGGATCATGATAGGGAGACCAAAATGACAACTTATGCACTGAGATGAACTTTACTTGGAAAGGGGAACACTTTTTCCAAGAACACTCAGTTCTTGCTTCATAGAGGCTGGCAACTCTTGTAGGTTGATAAGCACTCACATTCTCACTTTTTTGATAGCTCTCATAAGGATAGCCACTAGGCAGAAAGAGCATTAAAGGGACTGTCTTCCCTGCAAGACACCTTAGCAGGCCTGGCTCCTCCAATCAGCCTCATTTCAGGTCTGTTGAATCCTTGTGGTTAGTCGAAGTTAACAAACCCGGTGTGGCGCAGCGGTCCCCTGCACAGGGCATGCATATTAAAGCCAACAATGCTTACAAATGTAAATAAGGGCAGATTGATTAGGAACAACATTATCGCTGGGAATGTCGCACTTGCATGCATCAGCAATGAGGCAAATTGGGGGCAGCCTCAGCCCTGACCACCCAAGTCGAGCAGGCTTTTACACTGGCTCCTCTTCCCTTTCTTAAAACGTTACAGAAACAAGGCCAATTAGATCCTCAAAGTAATCCATCTTTGTGTATGAAAAAAGCAGACCACAGGGGAAGCGGTGGGTGGGGAGATTAAGATAGCGCTTGTTAGAGCCGACGCTCAGGATTTCGTCCTGGAACCAATGAGTAGAATTTACAGGCCAGTACCATTGTCTGAGATGCAGGAAAGTTAACCTATCAAACAGCGGGCGAGGGGGGCTCAGGGCGCTGAAAACCTCACGGATCAACGTTCAAAACGTTTAGGAATTAAGTCAAACTGAGGGAAATGAGCCCAAGTGGAAGAGGCTTTGCCATTGAAATAATGCACATGTTGGCAGTAGCCAGAACGAGAGGACATGCTGCTAGGCGGGGAGAGTAATACGGAACCATTACGTGTACAATTTCTTTCTAGAATTCCATAGTCTATAACTACACCGAAATTCCTATAATAAAAGAATGGGGCAAAATATTTTGGCCTGAAAAGTTTGTAAAGAAATTTGAAAAGAAAACATAGCAACGCGTCTGTGGCTTGCTATAGACCTTACCTTACCTTGCCATCTAACAAGCCCTCAAATATAAAAAGGTTGACAGGTAAAACTAGGGATAGCACCCGCGAAATCTTTAAAAAACAAATTACAGAAGCAAGCACGAAATGGTTTGACTTGAAATGTCTGCAGAACTGTTCGGTAAGAAAAGCCAGAACAGTAAACTTCATTTCCTAGTTTGTGTTATCTATCAAACATAATAAAGATCAGCATTATACTCATAAAGGTTAAATTGGCTATGTGTCGAACTCACCCCTTGTGTGCTAAATTTATTAATGCAGAGTTATTTTCATTGCACAGTGCTTGCGTTCCCTTCAGGATTTCAGCGGCTATTCCCTGAACCACTCACAAAATCACGTGCTCCTTAGGCGTTATGAGTTTTGAATTTCCGCGCTGCCGGGTAGTCAGGTCATCCTCCTGATCCCGTGAACACCCCCAACACTTCTACTCCGTCTCTCTTTTATTCTCCAGGACACCCTAACCTGCCCAAGGTACCGCATACGTTTTGCCAGTTTGGGATTCCGGGAGGAGAGCCTCCCAAGTGAAACCAGGAAGGAGAAAAGGCTGGAGGGAAAGTGGCTAGGCTGGGAAGGAGAGAGATGAAGGAAGGGAAAGGGATGAAAGAGAAAGGCGAGAGAGGGAAGGAAGTGGGGAGGGGGAAAACAGCCTGAGAGGAAGGAAGGGGGCGGGGAAAACTGACGGACAGGCCCCCTGCGGGAGCCGCGTGGACCGCCCCGGTGGCCGGCTTTCTCTGCCGTAGACCCTCGCGGGCCGAGGCCGCCAATGCGGGGCTGCTGAATGGGAAGGGACTCGTGCGCGCAACCATTGGCCAGCCGCGGGCAGCCCGCGCGGGCATTGGGCAACGTAAGGGGGCTGGTCCGCCTTCAGGAATGTACTACGGCGCGTCCGGCACGTCCGTCCGCGCCGGCGGGGCGCGCGCCTCGCCTGGGCTCTGGGGAGACCGCGCCTAGAGGCGAGGAGCCTGCCCGGAGCTGGCGCAGCGCACCGACGGTCCTACCTGCTCTGCCTAGGCTGCGCCGGCGCGGCGAGTCCCGGAGTGGGCCGCGCGCAGGCACCCGGGCACACGCGCGCGCACACGGGGCCGCCTTGCCTGAGGTCACGTGGCTGTGTGGGCTCCGCCTTTTCCCCCGCTCCTCCCCCTTTCCCTCCATCTGGGTTTCTTTCTTTCTTTTCCTTTCCTTTCCTTTCTTCTTTTTTTTCAATGAACACACACCGTGTGCATCTTAAAGCTACACTGCCCCATTTCACGGCTTCAGTCAGCTTCTGGCTATTGCTGGACACTGCAATTCAACCCGTTTTAAAAAAAGAAGTAACTAAAATGAAGCGGAATCAAGGGTTTGTGGGTCTGCTCCTACCACAGGGAGGAACTTAGAGAAACACACCCACTTTCCAAAAATTTTTTTAAATAAAAAGCGTAGTTGTGTAGACGTGTCTGCCCCCAGGATCCATCCCAGGGTTCGCGTGTTTTATTCCTCAACGGAAAGCGAATCCCCGGGATTTTTTGGTGACATTGAACGCTTCCTCGTCAAATCCTCGCTATCCGGGCATAATTTGTTTCAACATCATAGCCTTTAATATCCCCTACATCATGCTATAATTAAATAATATAACAAATGCATACCGGTTCTGTGAAAAAAAAAAATTAAAACTGACTATATAAGGATGTGGTAAATAAAAGGTGGGGTAAAGAACTCCAAATAATCAGGAAAACTTTTCTCTCTCAAGGAAACAGTTCTGCCTCTCTGGGCTGTTAAAAGGATTCTGTTGTTTCTATTTTACTTATGTCACATTAAAGATTCAAATTGAAACGCCTGTGCCTCCCTGAGACTGCTTCGGTGTCTGGATTCCACGTTTATAGAACACTGACTTCTTCAAACCAGGACTGTGCTGTGTGGGATTGGGGGGGTAAGGGGGGAAATTTTCAAGAAAGAGTGGCTTTTCCCAACGTCCTTGCTTTCCTCTTTAACTTTCCATTTTGTTTATCTTAATGCGAGGCGTTGTTCCCTGCAAGAGCCTAAGTCTTTAGTTATAAAAGAAAAGAGAGGAGAAAAAAAAAATCTGGCACACACTGGCGCACTATCCACCACCCTGTCATTATTGGTGCAGGCCTGGGAATTCAAGCCGGACCTCCCAGTATTTGCTGCAGCTTGAGGCCAAGGTGCCTCTGAAAGGGTTTTCTTTGAGGAATTTCAGAAATTGTTTAAGCGCTTAAAAAAATATTACATTTCTCCCCTATCCCATGTCTATCGTGAGGCAAACGCTCGTGTCTGTATGTGTGTGCGCGCGCGCGTGTGTGTGCGCGCAAAGGGCATCTCACAAAAAGAAGACACAGTTGAAAAGAAAAATAAGAAAGAAAGGAGGGGGGAGCATTCCTAATGGAAGTATTGCAAGAGAGAAGGTTGGCGCTCTCGGAGGCTCCCCCCGAAGCCCGAGATGCACACACTGGGGTTGCCTACCTGGGTGGTCTCTCTACTTTGGTGAGCTGTTGCTAAGCAGCTAATAATAGTCATGTTTGCTGAGTAATTTCTGCCCTCCGCGAGCCAATCGCGTCGCAGAAACCCAAGCCATCTGACAGCCCCGGGGGCGGGAGCTCCAGCCTTTTTCTCTTTCGCTCGCTCTCTCCCCCTCCACCCCCTCCCCTCCTCCTCCTCTTTCTCCAAATGGAGAGAGTTCTTTTTTTTCTTCTTCCATCTCATCTATTGAATCAAGGAGCTGCTGCGGCCGCTGCCCGCTGCACACACACAGAGCGGAGTCCCCAGGTCCCGGGAGCGAGAGAGGCGCGCTGCACTGGGGCAGAATGGTCCAGCGGGTTGGCGAGGAGCACAAGAAAGCAGAGTCCGGGACCAAGAAGCCACCTCGAGCCCAGCAGCCAGAGCCCCAGCAGCTTAAGCAGCAGCTTCAGGAACCGCCACCGCCAGCAGCAGCGGGAGCAGCGGCAGCTGCCCCAGCCCGGCAGCGCTGAGACCCTCTGGGTACTTTCGGACCCCGCGGCGGCGGCGGCTCTGCGCTTCCACTTCGCGGCTGCTCGAGAGACCCCGGAGGCGCGGAGGAAGCCAGCGCGGCCCGCGGGAGCGGCGGGGTTTTGCTGGCCCTTTCCGCAGTGAAGGGGTCGCAGCGCGGGGCGGGGGGTGGGTAGGGGGAGTTGGGGACCTAGAGGAGTGCCGCCGAAGCGCCCGAAGGACAGGCTCGCTTGGCGCGCCGGCTCTCGCCCTCCTGCGAACTGGATGTGGGCAGCAGCGGCCGCAGAGACCTCGGGACCCCCGCGCAATGTGGCAATGGAAGGCGCAGGGTCTGACTCCCCGGCAGCAGCCGCGGCCGCAGCGGCAGCAGCGCCCGCCGTGTGAGCAGCAGCGGCAGGTCTGTCAACTGGAGCCTACGCCCGAGCAGCCTGCGGCCAGCAGCGTCCTCGCAAGCCGAGCGCCCAGGCGCTCCGGGAGCCCGCAGCGGCGGCAGCAGCGCGCCGGGCAGCTCGGGAAGCCCCCGTCCCCGTGGCGGCGGCGACGGCGGCGGCAACATGGCCTCGGCTGGTAATGCCGCTGAGCCCCAGGTCCGCGGCAGTGGCTGCAGCGGTGCTCGGGACCGGCCGGTTGGCTGTGGGAGGCGCAGACGGACCGCGGGGGTATGCCGCACCCCCGCGCCGGACCGGGACTATCTGCACCGGCCCAGCTACTGCGACGCCGCCTTCGCTCTGGAGCAGATTTCCAAGGTGCATTTCAGATTGTCCTCTCCTCCCACGCACACTCTCTTCCCTCCTCTTCCTCTTTGGGATCTCCCCTGCCACACACACGCACGCACGCACGCACCCTCCAGGGAAAGAAGCAGACAAATGAGGATAGAAAAATTCAAGCCCTCCCTCTGGTCCTGGGAGGAAAGGGCTGCCTGAGGTCCGCAGGGGGTGGAGAGGTAGGTGTGTGTGTGTGTGTATGTGTGTGTGTGTGTGTACACACGCCCTCCCCAGCGTGCCTTTTCTGGAGCGCTGGAAAGCGGTCCACAGTGGACCACCTCGAGGGAGACCGCGGGAGTGCCCTGCCCTGTGTCCCCTGCCCTGGAACTCCCTCCTCTCGCGCCCCTACCCCTATTTGCAGTCCAAGCTCCTGTAATTCTGCCACATTTCTTAACATCTTGGAGGGGGAGGCGGAGTGGAGAGAGGCGGAGAGAGGAAGGGGGGAGGGAGCCGAAATAAAGGTGGTTTCCTTTTTTGGCAGCCGGTTTTGCTTTTGTTGAGCATGAAATCTCTGCACCCTTAAAAATTATCCTCAAGAAAAGAGATCCCGCATCTTCTTTTCCAGTTTTTGAACTGCCTCTCCTTAGAGCCAGAAACGGGTAGAAAAGTTGTAAACAAATTGCCACCTTAAATTCGCGGTGCGGGTCTGCTGAGCGGCCGAGTTCATTGTGTTTACAAGGCTTGCTGCAATGTGTGGAATCTAGGGAGGGCGAGCACCCAGACGGGGGCCCGCCGCGGCCGCGGTCAGCGCCCGAGAAACGCCACCGCCGGGAGCTGCCCGCGCCCAGCCAGGACCCCCGCCTGCGCCGGCCGGGCCATTCCCCAGGGCACTCGGCTGTTTTTTACGTTTAACTAGAAGGGAAGGGAGAAGAGGGAAAGATCCATGTGGCTGCCCTCTTCCGATCACAAATATTGTCGTAAGTTGCAGATGGCTGCCCCACTTCCTAATTCAGCTCACACAGCATCTCCCAATGCTATGGAAATGCGTCAGGAGTGAGCTCCGGTGGCTGCTCTCACCACGTGGATCTACCACTTTAGGCGGGGGTCTAGTTGGGGGAACCTGCAATACATTGTTCCCAAAGGGCACTTCCCCCCAGCTCTGGTCCCCGCCCGGGCACCCGGAGAAGGGTGATGGATGGAGCATGTCTTACGCGAAAGGGAGACGTGGTTTGCTGGTTCTTAAATGTTCGGCTTATGCTGCCCCTCCTTTCTCAGGTCTGGGGTGAATACTGTGAGTGTGGAGCAGTTTCTCTCCTTTTTGCTTTTGCTTCTATTCTCCCATATTGCAGCCCATCCCCCAGCGCCCCAAGTCACATTCAAGGATACTGCTTAGGCGGTGCGTGGGGGCGCCCTGATGCTCCTGAGGTGCAGCTCCCACGCTGCACTCTGACTTTGATTTATGATCAAGCATCCCCACGCGATCGCGTTCCCTCGAGCCCGCCCGGGTTCCAGTCTCGAACACGAGTCCCTGCTCGGTGGCCACCCGTGCCCCCCAGGCTGTCAGGGGATCACCAAGCGGGTGCGCGCAAGCGGGCGTGGGCGCGCGGGCCGCGACTCCCTGGCGCTCACTCCTCCCTTCTGCTTCGTCCCCAGGGGAAGGCTACTGGCCGGAAAGCGCCGCTGTGGCTGAGAGCGAAGTTTCAGAGACTCTTATTTAAACTGGGTTGTTACATTCAAAAAAACTGCGGCAAGTTCTTGGTTGTGGGCCTCCTCATATTTGGGGCCTTCGCTGTGGGATTAAAGGCAGCTAATCTCGAGACCAACGTGGAGGAGCTGTGGGTGGAAGGTAAGAGACCAGCGTCCGCCGCTGCGCCCGCTCATCCCCCACCCAGAGCCCCCTTCTCTCCCTTCCGATTGATAAAGATATTTGCCAGCATACACCTAGAGACTAGCCGTGGCCAGCGAAAACCCCCTGCCCGCACCAGGGGGAATTGTTTATTGTTTGGGCGCCTGGCTGCGAGCCAGGCCCGCCCGACAAAGGCCGCGCTGTAATCTACTCCCGGCGCTGCGCTTTGCTAGGTGTTGTGGGAGAGAGTGGCGAGGGCTGGCCGGCGGGGGCGCGGGGCCCCTCCGTGGGACGGACCACTCCGCGCGGCCGGGGGCCCAGGGCTTGCTGCCGCGGTCGTCGCTCGCTTCGGCTTTGCCGGGAGACGCGGCCCGGGAAGGTCTCTCTTGTCTCGGCTCCCTAGTTCGGCTTCCTTCCCTCCGCCAACCCCCACCCACCGCGTCCAAAGGGAAAGGAGTCGGGGGGAGGGACAGGCCACCCCTCCGGCTGGAGAGAGTGTGCGCGCCCCCGGCGGCCGCGGCCGCTGAGCTGGGGAGGGCAGGGGGGCGGGCGTAGCGCGGGCCTGCGGAGGCGGCGGCGTGTGTGGTCCTGTTTTTGGACAGCTTTCAACTCTGGGGGAAGAAAACATTTGTCTCAAGGTACAAAAAAAAAAAACGGGGGGTGGGGTGGGGGGAAGGAGTTGAAAAAAATAGTAAAGCACAGACTGGAACTCATGTTTGCAAAGTAGATTAATGTTTCCTCGCGGGTGGGGGCTTTTAAAATGGAATTATTCTGGAGGAAGGCTGCATTTTGCTGGCACAGAAAAGAAATGTGTTTTAAGAACACAGAGGGGCCACCGAAACTCTCTCAGGGGTTCTGCCGCTCTTTTATCCTTGTTCATCAATTTGGGGGTTTTTGAGATCGTTCTTAAAAAGCAGTTGTAAATTTAAAATAGAAGTTTTTCCCCCCAAACAGAAACATTTTACATTCTTTTGGTGATACAGGGTTTTTAACCTTTTTCTTTCTAAAAATCTTTTTGGAAAGTAACGAACACTGCTATTTGGAGACAATTTAACCCCTAAACACTGCTTCAGTCATCTCTTACTTTACAAAGGGTTGGGAAGGGAGGGCTGAGGTAATTATGTAGGTAATTCAAAACAAAATATCTGGAGCCTTCCTAATGAAAGGTACATAAGACAATTTGGAAGTTGAAGAGTCGAATGTGTAATTGTTTCAATGATCCTTTTCCGGATGCTGTTGGAAACTAACCTTCGACAATATTTTGTTAATCTTGCCTTGTTTACGAAGTTTCAGCTTGCTGTGTTTTGCAAGCCTATGGTGGAGTATTTAGTTGAAAAGTGACAATTAAAGTAATAGTCCAAATAATTAAGACAAGAAAACATTCCTGCCTTAAGTAGCTTGGTAATTAATACAAAAGTGTTCTTTGGATTGAATCCATAGGGTAATTTACCTCACTTCAGTGCTTCAATGTCATTGGTAGATAAAAGAAGGGTTTTATGAGCACCTATAATGCCCTTAGCAACAAGTTTCCTGAACACCTATGATGTTAGGCACCATGAGGGACTCCGAAGTGTGTTGGACACTGCACAAATGCATGTGGTAAAACTGCTAGAATTCAGTGCATTTGGATTAAGTTTGGGTTCACAGTTGAAATGGGTTGTGAAAGTTAAAAAAAAAAAAAGCTTCTATGGAAGTGGTGAGGTAACCTGAGAGTGGGGGACATCTAGAGAGACAGAGGAAGAAGGAGGGGAGGGTATTTTAGGCAGGGGCCACAACATGCCATCTGGGGTGGGAAAGGGAAGAGATAAGTGATGGCCTCAGCTGAGTAGAGAGGCACTGACTGGCCCCAGTAGTTTGGAAACCGTGTGATTGGCTAGACTAGCTAGGACAGCACAAGGGATGGCCATAGAGCAGTTTGTCCATATGTTCACTTTCCATCACTTGAAAGTCCAGTCCATGTTTGTTACCAGCCCATAAGGATGACAAAAGGTGACTTTGTGTAGTTTTGAGCAAGAGTTTTCAGTAGAACCTCAATAAGCTTAAAGAGAGATAATGTAATTTATTTGCTGAACATTGCATATTTCTAAAAATAGGTTTCTTCCTAATACAACTAATTTCGTTTTCCAGAAGATTGATAAACATCCTATCAGTCTTCTTATGTGGAGTTCACTAGTACAATGAGGAGGAAGTTAGGGAATGGAGTTTCCCCCCACCCCCCCAGTGGACAGGATGAGGACACACCTGAGACCTGACACTTAAACACTCTCTACTTTTGGCCTCTGAGCACGTTTCTCATTTCTGCTTTGGCGTTTCAGCATGGCTCACTGGTTCTTGGGCCAAATATTATTTACTCAATACTACTACTATTACTTGTTGAGCAGTTGCCATGTACCAGGCATTTATTATATATTACCACGTGCCTTATAATTCAATCAAGTAGCTAGCTATTATTATCTTTATCTTATTTTTGTAACACAATAGCTTGTGTAATTTACGTATATGATTATTATTGTCTCATTTTACAAAAGAGAAATATGAGCTGTCTATGTGCCTCTCCTTGTCCACTTTACCTACTAATGACTTAAGTCACCTCGTCTCCTATTGCCTTGACTTTGATCTGTCATTCATGTGCTGGGTTACTTTCCTGTAGAAACAACAGCAGTTTCGTAATAGATATGAGTAAACCCAACCAGGGAGGCCACCATAGTGTTTTACAGTTCTAATTTTAATTGAAAGTAGAGGTAATTATGTAAAGATCTTGTTTATGATATAGTGAGCTTAGTATTCATGTTAGCAGTAAAATAGTGTGAGCATTTGCTTTCTGGAGCAAGAATTCCCTGCTGTCCTAGACTTTGGTAGAGGTCAATTAATTGAAATGAATAACAGCTCCAAATTTAGATTCATTTTGTGCTTCAGTCTCTTAGATAAATTCCTCATCACTACTAGCAAAGAAGTCTTATTAGATGGTGCTTTTCTTAGTAGAGAAAGAGCCTACAAAAGTTCTGGACATGAACTTTTTACATGAACAGCGCATGAATTGAATGCTTGCTACACAAATAAACCAAATGGATAGAGGTTGCATATTTCCCTAGTTGAGGAAAGGAAAGTGTGAGACTTTAAGGGGAGAAGAGGATACTAAAGGATAATTTGAGGAAAACGCTTTTTCTCCTCTGATTTAAGGAATGACACACACATGTAACACATGTCAGTTGCCTTTGTGTGTGTGTGTGTATGCATATAGACTTAATCTGTGTGTCCTCTTATCTGCCAAAATAATGTTCATGTTATCTTTTTCATAGAGCCAGCAAATTAAAGGGATCTACTTGATAAGCTGTATCTTTGATTTGACTTTAATGCTTTGTTTAACATTTGAGGAAATGTTGGCTTTATAAAGATAATTTGAATATATATTAGCCACAATGCACAGACCAATATATGCTAGATAAGAAAGATTCTTTAATATATGTGTGTATGTGTGTGTATATATGGTAGTAGTGATAAGAATTCTTTCATTGTGCTGTTAAAATGCTCGTACAACGATCGCCTTTTAAGAAACTGTCAATTGTATATTAGATGCCAGCTTATGTTTTCAGGTTACAGTATTTGAAAGTTAAAAATGTCAAATCTAGTTAATTTGTGAGCCAAGTAATGAGGTTTGGTAAAGAATATGTGGAATGATGTAATGAACATCTCTTACACAAACACATGATGGTGATGGCAAGGTAGGTGAGGAGAGACTGTCATTTAAAAAAAAAAAACATTCATTTAGCACGTGTTCTTAAGTGCCCACTCTGCACGGCTTCATGGAGCTCCAAAGAGATGTTGGTGACAAGCCACGTCCCTGCCTTCAGGGGATCTCCATCCAGCAGGCACACAGACGGCTGCACCCAGGGTTATAGTGCCAGGATGGCAAGAACATCAGAGACACCTTCCAGGATGGCCCTGAGGGAAGAGGCCTGACCCAGGCTGAGGAGCAGGAGGGGTGGAGGATGGGAGAGATTCTGTGCAGAAGGTACAGCAAGGGCAAAGGCTCAGAGAACAGGAGTGTGGCCTCCTGGAGGGCATCCAGGTCTTTGAGGTTACGGTGGGAGCCTGGAAGCTTGGAAGATCTGTAAGGGCCGAGTCATGGAAGTCTGCCTGTGTGGCTGGGAGGCTGCCAGCTCTTCCTGTTAGCCATTCTTTGCTTGCCTCATAATTTGGCCTCTGGTGGTCCTCCCTGGAACCATAAGCACTTTTCTCCTAAATCTCTCTTTTCCAGGAGTAGAAAGGAACTGATTTATTTTTTAATTTTACCTATTTCTGCTGGCATCTCCTTTTTGTTTGGCAATTTTATCCTCCCATCTCACTATTTTTCCTCCTTCATATCAACCCCCGCTCCAGCCCTCTCTCAGACGCAAGTTTGTTGTCAGCAGTGACAGAATGTTCATTTGTCTCTTTGAGCTTTTTGTTTTTTCTAAAAGCTTGCCTAGCCTCTGGCCTCCTTTTCTGCAAAGGGTAACAGCCTTGAAATGAATCCATATTGCCTTGGTGTTTGGTTGTTAACGTTGCTAAAGGATAGCATCTCAGGAGGAGGATTCAAGGTGTGGCTTTGATTTTTTTTTTTTTTTTTTAAGAAACATGGGAGTTTTTCTTTTAAATGCATACTTGATGTATATAAGTACTTTCAATTTTGTTCTTTGCTAGCATTGTGCCTTCAGTGTTCTTGAATTGAACTCAGGCAAGTTAGTTATGGGAGAAAATTGAGTTTTATCACCCCTTCAGTTTGGAGCAAGTTCTTGTGTATAACCTTGGTACTATTGACATGTTGGGCTGGTTAACTCTATTTTAGGGGCCTGTCTTCTGCATTGTAGGATTTTTCACAATATCCCTGACCCCTACCCACTAGATGCTAGTAGCACCTTTCCAGCTGTGATGTTTCCAGTTATTACAAATGTCACTGGAATGGAGGAGGACAAAATCAGTTTAGATGACAAAGAGATTCTAATTCCCAGGCTGCCCATATGGGAGACTTTTATTACACATTGGAGTTGTGGTTGCAAATGCACTGCCATAGATGCAAAAGAGTTTTAGTTTAGAGTTTTCTTTAAGATAACTCCCCCATCGAGTGGTGCCTGTGGCTCATCGAGGAGGGTGCCCGCCCCATATACCGAAGGTGGCGGGTTCAAACCCAGTCTCAACCGAATTGCACAACAGAAAAATAGCTGGGCATTGTGGCGGGCACTTGTAGTCCCAGCTACTCGGAGGCTGAGGCAAGAGAATTGCCTAAGCCCAGGAGTTGGAGGTTGCTGTGAGCTGTGTGACACCATGGCCCTCTACTGAGGGCAGTAAAGTGAGACTCTGTCTCTATTAAAAAAAAAAAAAAAAAAAAAGATAACTCCCCAATCCTATCTTTATGTTTGCCAACCCAAGTACCTAATTCTCTTTCATGCTAATAATTTAAAATTTTAATTTTCCTTTATTTAAAATGACATTAAATATCAAATAAAAAGCACCAGAGGAAGGAGCTATGGAAGGAAAAAAAAATTTATATTTGAGTACTTGAGAGGGAATGTTTAATTTTGCACAAAGACCTGGTCATATTTCAAGCATGGTAGGCTGAAGGTTTTAGCATGAAGTGACTTTCTAGAAGACATCACTGACCTTTTCCCTTCGTATTGAGATAACAACTCCTTTCTGAAGCCTGGCTAGTGCATTAGCTCTTTGGTGCATCTCTTCTCCAGATGTTCCTATCAGAAACTGCTACCTCCACCACCACCCTTCATGGAGCAAGGCCAGAAAGACAGAATAGGCCGTTTCTCTTGTCAAGGGGATCACCCAGTTTCTGCTCTCTGGGGCTGTCATTTGGGAGGCATTTCACAAAGGATGCAAAGGATATAAAAAATAAAATGCAGCTCCTTTCTGCTTACTGGATCCCTATAGACTTTTTAAAAATGAAGAATATGTTCATCTGGATAGGTATTTATTAAATTTATTGGATTCCAGTACCAGGCACACACATGTAGGTAGAGGAAGTCATGGTATTCCTTCCATAATTTGGAGGGAAAAAAAAGATTGAAAAATGAGAAGCTAACAATAATTGAAATGGAGAATATGTTCATCTGGATAGGTATTTACCAAATTTATTGGATTCCAATACCAGGAACACACATGTAGGTAGAGGAAGTTGTAGTATTCCTTCTATAATTTGGAGAAAAAATGATTGAAAAATGAGAAGCCAACAATAATTGCTTTAAAGATAACAATTAGCCTCAGGTGCTTTCTACACAGGACAGTTGACCCTGGGAATCCTCTGTATCTCTTTGGTGCCTGCCATTCTTGACCCCTCAACAACTTTAGAGGCCAGGGTAGGTGTTGGGGTGTTTTATATACATAGAACGCCACTTGGAGGTTCCAGAAGATGACAACTTCCAGATGTATGAACTGCCTGATCCATTTGTTTAGATTATGCACCACAGCTGATGCCGAGATTAATGCTGGCTGGACAAGCTATGGGGGATTTGTCTGGTTTCCACAATGCCATGTTTATATTTCATTTGGATTTCTCCTTCAAAGCTGACCTGCCTGTGACCCCAGAGCTCCGTCCACTCCAGCAAGCTGAAACTTGTCTGCCCTTCCTTTCCTTCTTATTTTGGGGAGAGGGGTTTCACAATTCTGCAGAGAAAGGGGCTGATCCTGTGGCTGTGCCAGCTGTCTGCTCTTTCTACTCAGGGGGATGCGTTTCACTTTAAAAGTTTTTCTGGCATTTAAAACAGATACGGAAATATTGTAAAATTCTCTTTAAGGGGTCAGGATATAATAGAAGCCATTTTGCACCGATACAGTATTTTAACTCTAGGTACCACGTGGACATTATTTGGGGAGAGGAAAAGTTGAGGGAAATGGTAGCAATGTCAGATGTGTCTGAATAATCACCGCTGTATGATTCTGTTGTTATTATCACACGATTTCCTCTGCCCCTGTGCTTCCTCTCTTCTTCTCCCTGACTCTTGCTTTTCCCTCCTGCCCTTCCTTCACCTACCGGCCCCTACACTTGCCCAAGCCATTTTTTTCCCAAGTAGATCTCTGGAATTACTAGTGTGAACTCTGAAATGGTAGTAATCCTAGTCCATCCCAGACTCCGTGGGATATGTTAGAAAATTTGCCATTTCAAACCAGCTGTGGGAGATACCAGATGCAGAGCTCCTGGCTGTGTCCTGGGCATTCTTATCTTGCTTAGGGTTGGTTACTCCCAAGACGACACTCTTTCATGGGTTCTTGTCAGCAGGAGACCTGATTCCCCTATTGAAGAATCATGACATTTTTTTTGTGGAGTTTTGAGGTCATTTTAGAATGTATGGCAAGTTTTTCAATCTATACCAAACTACCTAAAAGACTGAGACATTAGTCTTGGTCCCTTGTGCTCACTGTGACACCTGAACTATGTAAGAATTGGGTTATTTTGCATTACTGAGGTGCCACTTGAAGCACAAACCATGACATTCCCTCCCAAGTGCCCTACTTCAGGCTTTCCCTGGTTGGAACTCCACCCAAGCCAATGGGGATACAGATTTGGGTAGGGATGGAAGAAGACAGATTTCCTCATCTAAATTTTGGCCGACTTTATAGCTTTAGATGGTCTGTCCTCATAAGAGGTCTTGGTTGTCATCCAGAGAGCAGAGGGCTTTGCTGGTGAAGGCATTTCTGCTGTTTAGAAGAAGGAAGCTCCTCAGGGTATTCTCAGTGGGAACATTCCTTGAGTACACAGATACAATCAGGGTTACCAAAATAGAAACCTTGCTATTACTTGTTCTTTGCTCTCATCTTTGAATTTGGGTGCTTTTTTAACAACGCTTATTAGAAATTTTTTTCCTTAAATTGGATTTGGGGTGCTTTTTCTTTTCTTCCTTATACCGCAGTGTCAGCTTTTTTCTACACATACCCTTTAACTAGGTTTGACAAAAATAATCAACCTTCCAAAACAGGAAAATGCTGCCATCAAGAAACCACTTGACTGTTGTGGAAGATTTTATTAGTTTGATGTTTAGAAAGATTCATCCTAACCTTAATTACTTGAGGAAAGAATATAACTATTTTGTTTTATTTGGGGTTTGGAACATAGTTAGGAAAACAGCTGTCATGTGTTAAGGGGACCTTATTGTTGGTGGGCAGTCAGGTATCTGCTAATGAAT
The DNA here is from genome assembly GCA_963573935.1 of Arctocebus calabarensis. NCBI lineage: Eukaryota > Metazoa > Chordata > Mammalia > Primates > Lorisidae > Arctocebus > Arctocebus calabarensis. The sequence goes on along the minus strand of CAUYON010135249.1, from coordinate 49,056 downwards.
GGCAAGTTTGTTGTTGGAGAGATTTATAATGTGGAGGCAAGACCTCATTTCTAATCCAGAAATCCAGGTGTGAGTTGGCCCAGATAGTCCACACTGCATATGGGTCCCATAATGCCACTGGCGAGGCTAGGGGGAAGCAAGTCCCCAGTACCACAACACAAACTTTATTTATTATTGTTAGGATAAATGAGAAGAAGCAGTAGACTTACCCAATTTAGCAACCACTATAGTTTTCAATTATTAATGAAACGTACAAAAGTAAGCAAAAGGAACTGGAAATGGGCTTTGTTAAGTCAATGTGCATGATTTTTTTCCCTTTAAATCATTGCCTAAGGGCTTCTGGCCCCTAGCTCAGGAATCCTGCCCAAAAATGCCAGATGTATTACACAGTCAAGTATTGCAATGTAAACACCACTCTGTGCCACGAGGCAGGGTGGTCCATCTCCTATTTAAGAAGAGTGAGAGATTGAGAGAGGTGGGGGGAGAGGGGTTAGCTCTCTGCTATGCATTGAGCCCTGCAGTGGACATAGTGTTGGTGTTTTTTGGCTGCACTGTCAAGATTTGGAACTACAAAATCCAGATAAACACTTGTGAATGACGAAGAATAGCAACTTGAATTGGGATGCCAGAGAAATGAAGCTTGGATAGTATTGCTTCATTGGGTCAGAGACATTTATAAAATGTGGGACAGTTGGGGGGTGGTAGGGGGAGCAGATAGGAAGAAAGCTCGCATCATTCTAGCAGTATCTTTCAGCGACTGTGAGCATCATCTATTTCATGTGCTGGTAGTCAAATGGAAAGGTGAGCCAGAGCAAGGCAAGGAGAAGCCCAAGGTGCCTTCACATTCTCTTGCCACTTGGGAGAAAGACTGCTGAGTGATGTATATTCTGTGTGCCATGCTAAGTTTGATGACAAAGCTGCTCTGGTATTTTATAGCACTTAAGGGTAGCCCAAGACATGCCTTTCAGTTTGCTCCTGCTTTCAGAATCTCTGAAGTAAGGAGTCTGTTAATGATGAACATTTGGAGATGAGAAAGTAAGTGGGCACTTTGGGCCACCCTCCAGTAAAGAAGTGTTTTACAATGCTGCTGGCAATTAAAGGTAATTGGAATGCCTAGATGTTGTCTGGCCATCCAAATAACCTAATACTAAGCAATTTGAACTCAAAAGAAGTTTTTAAAACATTAATACCAACATATTTTGTGAGTTAGGAGGAAATGAGAGTTCAATTTGAATTTAGAGAATTCTTATAAATACCCTTGTTAATATTATCTCAATTTATGAAATTTATTCTATGAGTGAGCTGAGAAAACTGCCTTAAGAAGTAATGATGATAAAACCAGGAATTTTGAGATTAAGGAAAATGTAGGCTTCTTACCTCCCTCTCTCCCTCTTCCACCACTTTTTTTTTCTTTTTTTGAATTCTTCCATCTTACCCACCCCCACTCCCCGATTGCCTTTGCTCCTTTAGTGGGAAACCAGCAACCTTCACAAAATAGACTTAAACATCACACAGACTCTTTTTAAATAGAGGCTTTCTAAGAAAAAAATAACAAAAGAATTTTTTCTAGCTGCCTAAGAAATTATTTCTTTCCTCTGAACTTTTTTCCTCATGAGGTCTACACATTGTTGTAATAAGTAAAAAAAAAAAAATGATCAATATGATACCATCATTTTGGTCTATGCATAATCCAGGGGAAAAAATTGCACATTTAATACTTTGCTTAATTGCAAACAAAGCTTGCAATTTGAGAGAATTGGGATTAGGGCTAAATATCTATTAACTGCTCTTTCTAGAGATTTGGGGAATAGGATGACCCTTCTCCCCCCCTTTTTTTTTAAATAGGCTACAGTTTCACATGGCTCCCAAAAGAAATCTCTCTCCCTTTTTGTTTCCCACACCAATTGATTTATCATTTTGCTTGCAAGCAGATCCAGAATGTTAGGGCAAGAACACACTCACTTTTTTCTCGTAACTTTTTTGTTGCGGACCGAAACCAGTTGACTTGAATAAATTTTTCTGAGGCCTGAATGTAGCCAGCAACGTGGAAAAATCTTGCCATTCAGGGCCGTCTGAATGTACATTTCAGCCACACAGTAAGCTGCATTGGTAGGCACTGGACTGCTAAATACAACCATTTTTCGCAGCAGCGAGTTAGACAGGTGATTAGCATAATTAGCACCGAGCAGCTATACATATGGTAATGCTGAGTGTGTAAATGCCAGCTGCGGTGTAAAATTTATGTCAGGGGTCGGCAGGGCTGTGCGAAAGTATTGTGTTCCAGCTGCAGGTCAGGGCCGCCAAAGCTTACCTCCTTTTCTCTTGTTGGTGAATACGCCAAACAGAAGAGAAAGACAGAAATATAACAGATACGGCTTTGATGGAACAGCCCGGTTCTGTGCAAGAGGGACTGCTCTTAACAACACACACTCTGGCACACACTTGCAGAAATCCCATTACTTTCTCCACAAATTGTGTGTTTACTTCATGCAGGGTCCAGATGAGTGGGGCCCGCCGGATGGGGTAGGTAAATGGGCCAAATGACTTCCTGGGAGGAAAAATTTCAGTCACTGACCTTTTAAAAGGAGTTAAAAGTTCTGTTTTGTTTTTCTCCCCATCCTTTTACCCCCCACACCATTCCTTTCACTACTCTCCTACCCACATTGTTTTCCTGCACTCACATTGGAGGGGAGGAAATTCCCATCTATTTGGGATGGTGTTAGTCCTTTGGAAGAAAAGAAACTATCTTGGAGGTGTTATCCTTGAACAAAATAAAAGGTTTCAACAGTGCGACTCTTCACAAACTGCTTGACTGGTTTTAGAAAGAGCTAGAAATGTTTTTGGTGGTTTTTTTGTTTTTCCCCTATCAATTCCCCTTTCCACCCACAGCCACTGTCAGACCCACTGAATTCTTTATAGATAGGAAAAGAATCATGTAGCGTTCTTATTTGAAAGAAGAATACTCTTGAATGACTCACACACTTTAAATACATAATGGGGGAATTGATTGCTGTGACTGCTTCATACAGTTTATACTCAGAGCATTCTCTCCGCCATACCCACCTCTTCGGGCACACACACCCTTTTTTGGTTGGTGGCTATAAGGACTGGTGGTGTTGACAGAATATAGTTCACACCACGCTGACCCGGTGATGAAACTTCCTCACGGCACCAGGGGGTCCTTATGTACCGGCCCCTAATCCAGCTAATCCTGATGGCAACAAAATCATGAGAGTGGCCCCCAGTGACAGGAGTCTCCCTCCACAGATGCAGAGGGAAGGAACAGTGCAGGAGATAAATCAGGCCAGTGTGGTGTTCTACGTAGGCAGGGAAGCCTGCCTGCAAAGGTGGGGACTCACATTGTCTTCTCCCCCTGCATGCTCACCTAGGAGGCCAGTGAAAAGAGCCCCAGGCCCAATAATGGCAAGAAGACTGTTAATAGCTGAGAGGTGATGTCAGTAACACACAGAAGCTGGGAGAAGGCAACTGGGATTAATGTTACGCAACAGCCTAAATGCTGTGATGGAGAGCCCAGCCCACCTTGGAAGGACTTGGGTTTTGCTGTTGTTGAGTTGATTTCTGTTTTTATTTTTTAAGTGAAGACTTTAGGAGGCCTCAACTAAGAACTTAGGACTTGATTAAAAAAAAAAAAAAACAAAGAAACTCAGCAGTCTTGGTTCTTGGGTCTGCTGCCCAGTGGAGCGTGGCCTCTGAGCCAGCGAAGTCTGCCTCACGCTGCGGGTGCGCTCTCACTCCCTGCAAAAAGGTGGGACTTGGGTGTGCGTCTGCTTGCCTGCTGCACTTGAGCATTCTGATGAGGTTCTGATAGAACCCGGGACAGTTCAGAGCTCGGAAAGTATGCAGTTAGGGGTGGAGGACACTTAAGCCTGCGTCCTGCAGAAAGTCATGAGCGTCCTTGAGCCTGTCTTAGGTGGAGTGGTACGCAGCTCTCCACGTGCAGCAAGTGACCTACAAGAAAGATCTTCCCGACAGATGCAGTGTCTTGTGAGCTGGTGTCCCTGGGAGCTGTGACAGGCAGCAGGTCCAGTGCTGGTAGAGCGTTGGGCTGACCTGATTGCATCCGACAGGGTGAACCATTCAGAGAGCAGCCCAGGCAAGGCGGATAACAGATGGCATCCCAAGTAGCCGGTGGGGGTGGGGGAGCTTGCCACGGGCGCATGCGCAGTATGCAACTGTGTGCCGGCGCCCGCACTGCGTGCTACCTGCGATCAGAGTACATGTCCGCGTGTGGTCCCCGGAATGACGGTGGGTGGGAGTGGAAGTATCCTGCTTTCACTTTTTCCACGGTCGCCATTTCACTGGGCTCTCACTTCATGAAAGCAAATTCTCTTTGGGCTGACTTCTAGCATTTTTCCCATGGCAATACCCAAGGGCACAAGTCACAAGAACAGTCCAGGAGCTTAAACAGCTGTTGGCTCATCCTGAATAAAAGAGATGTGTGGAAGCGTGACTGAAATTCACAGCCCATGAGTTTTCAGCCAGTTGCCCAAGTTACTGAATTTTTATTTTTATTTTTTTTTAGAAAATAAGTGGTGCTAATAAATTTGCAGTTATACCTTTTTAGAGATTTGCACCTTTTTTCCCCCTCAAAATAAGCACTACATTGGAAGAAAGACCTGAAGCAACTGAAAGAAAAAAAAAATCTTTCTAGAGGCTGTTAGATAATTCATGGGATTAATCAAATGCAAATGTAACGGTTGCATATACACAGACCCCATTTTCCTAATTGGACTCTGAGTGGGCACTTTTCAGGCTGAAAGGGTCATTTGTTTTGACTGATTGACTTTTTGAAAAGGCTATGGGGGAATTAATATCTTGTGCAAATGACTGCCTGTTCCCAAGGCTCTGTGTTGAGACTGTTCTTTCAATGCATATGCCCAGGTCCCCCTCTGTTCCTCACATAAGAGAGATGATTTGGTGGGAGACACTACCTCCCTTGAGGGACATGGAATCTTGTGCCAAACACACACACACACACACCTTCAGTTGGTCTCTCAAATCATCTTTATGTGGATCACTGTAAGCTTTTGCTAAAAGGTTTTTACATGACCGCCACAGACATTTTTTATGCTCTGTGGGAAAAGCTGAGCTAAGGAAGGATATCACAGGGAAGCTTCCTAAGGAGGACAGCTCTTGTCTGTGATGGATTGAAATAGTATTGGCCCAGAGGCGTGAACCCCCACCCCCACCCATGCTGGCCCTTCTTTGCTTCAGAAATCCATGCTTGGCTTGATTTGGGGGAGGAGAGGATCGTAGAGCTTGATCAAAAAGTTCTTTGCAAGAATCTATATTTGGTATCGCACCTTTCAAAGAATTGATTTAAGCCTTGGATTTCTGGAAAATAAGATGGCAGAATTTGCAGGTTAAGAAGCTTAGGGCTACTTGTTCTCTGTGCCTATTCTCAGACAGGCCCCTCTGGCAACCAGAAGCAAAACAGGGCTTTCCACTGCAGTCCAAATGGCTCCTGAAACCTGTATCTTAGTGGCTGAGAAAACCAGTCTTTTTAATTTTTTTTTGAGACAGAGCCTCAAGCTGTCACCCTGGATAGAGTACTGTGGCATCACAGCTCACAGCAACCTCCAATTCCTGGGCTCAAGCGAGTCTCTTGCCTCTGCCTCCCAAGTAGCTGGGACTATAGGCGCCTGCCACAATGCTCAGCCATTTTTGGTTGCAGCCATCATTGTTGTTTGGCAGGCCCAGGCTGGATTCGAACCCACCGGCTCAGGTGTATGTGGCTGGCGCCTTAGCCCGCAGGCACCAAGCCGAGAAAACCAGTCTTTCATGCAACATTGTTATTTACATAAAAATACCAATTATTTGTCATCTGTTATAAGCTTTCATCCATTTTAAAATTTCTAGCTGTGAGCTTACTATAGATTGAGTATCCCTTATCCGGAATGCTTGGGGGATCAGAAGTGTTTGAGATTCAGATTGTCTCAAATTTGGGGAATTTTGCATACACGTAATGATATAATCTTGAGGATAAGAACCAAGTCTAATTATGGAATTTATTTATTTCATATATCCTTATGCACATACCCTGAAGGTAATTTTATATAATACTTTTAGTAGTTTTGTGCATGAAACACAGTTGAAATACACTGAACCATCAGAAGCCAAGGTGTCACTATCTCAGCCACTCCTGTGGAAGGTCTGTGGTTGTTTGGCATCACCATCATTCCTAACTCTGGAATTTTCCTGCACTTATTCACATATTCATATATGTACTTAACAGTAAAAAAATGATATATTCATTAATGTAGTGAAAAATTAACACATTTAGGACAAGTAAGAGGCACAGTACCATCACTAGAACACCTGTATCAGCTCCTAAACCATAGTGACAATAAGCAAGGAGGCATTCTCCCTCCACCTATGATGCTGTGTTTTGGTTAAACAGTTATTGCATACTATATTTTATTTTTCTAGGTGAGAAGAAACATGAGAAGCAGTTGAGGATCCAGGAAAGAGGTCCTGTAGCAATGAGGAGGCATTCTGTAGGATGGCTTTTAAAAGTGTTTCCTCCAGAGCCATCTGCCTCATTAATAACAATTTTGTCTTAGAAGTCTCTTTTATTTTATAAGCTGATGTGATTTCTTGTTCTGTTTTGAATGCATGCTGCTTTAGTGAGCCCATTACACATTTTCACCATGTCCCCTCCTCTATAGGCACTTTTTCTGCACTCTTGACATCCTCTTCATTGTTGTGTGCCTGTGTTTTGACTATGACCCATTGCATGAAATCAGGGGGCCTCATGTCAACACTCAAAGTTTCGGATTTTGGATTAGGGATGCTTAACCTATGAAGTCTGGTATATGGAGGTTGGTGTTCCAAGACCATCTCCTCCTGCTGTACTTGAGCTGTCAGTGGGTTCTCAGAATCTGTGAGGTTCTCAGGGCAGCCAACCACAGTGAAAAGGTCAGTTCTGCCTCATGTTAGCTGGGTGACCTTGGGCAAATCATCCAACTCTGTAGACACATGTTCTGTAATAAATGAATAGATGCATGGACAGTTCCTTAAGCTTTGGGGCAGAGATTTGGAAAGTTTTCCCTATATTGTCAGCTAATCCTCACACAGTCTTGAGTTTAGTCAGCATTTCTGTCCCTGTTGGATAGAAAAGGTTTCTATAGAAAAGGCTTGACCCGTATTAGTGAATTGTCCCCAAATCTCTCTGCCACAGTGGCCATGCTGGATTCCTCTGATGCCCATTCTCCTTGCCTATCCAGAATAGCTGGCTCCAATTTGATGGATGAGCAGTAACAATCAAAATATTTCTAAATTGGGTGGCGCCTGTGGCTCAAAGGAGTAAGGTGCTGGCCTCATATACTGGAGGTGGTGGGTTCAAACCTGGCCTCAGCCATATATATATATGTAAATAGTGTTAAAGGACTTTGCAAATGCAAAGCACCAGGCAAATATAAAAGATTATTTTATATTTCAGAGTCCTGAAACAATGCTTTTTCTGAGTCTTGTAAAAGAGGTTAGTTATTTTATTGTCAAAAATTGTTGCATTTTTGGAGGATGATGAAGGAGTAGAAATACAAGGGATTTCAGGGTATGATGAAGGTGCATATTATAATTTTTCCAGTTTACTAGTTTACAAACATTTTACCAGTTTACAAACATAATATTGTTTGTATCAATGGTGTGCATGTGATATTTTGCTATATGCATGCAATGTGTAATGATAAAATCAGGGAAATTGGGCTTTTGCTCCTAAACATTGATCATTTCTTTGTGTTGAGAACATCTTTTCTTCTAGTTATTTTGAAATACATAACAAATTAATTGACTTGTTCCTTCTATCTGTAATTTTGCACCCATCACCCACCCTCTTTTCATTCCCCTCCTCCCACTTTTTACCCTTCCCAGTCTCTGGTAACCCTCACTCTGCTCTCTGTCACCATGAGATCAACCTTTCTTTTTTTTTTTAGCCCCCACATGTAAGGGAGAACAGAGATACATACTATTTTTTATATTGGGTTTGTTTTTATTCAGATCCCTACTGAATAGCTTTCACATCTGTTTTTTTTTTCTTTTTAGTTACATAAAAGTTTTTAATTCTACATGTTCACTGTAAAAAAAAATTAGGAACTATAAATAAACTCCCAAAATAAAGCAGGTAAATGTTATTCATAGATGCAACATAGCAGTAATGGCTATTTATATGGTTTTTACCTACACCTACATAACAAATACTGGATTTTATGGTTTATTCCATTCAGCATTTATTTTCTTCTGCAATATTTCATAAGCAATAGGTTTAGAAAATATATTAGAAGGACTTTGACTTTGAAAATGGAAAAAAGCAGGGAGAAACCATTTCTCCCAATGGCTCTACTCTCAGTTACCTGAAATAGGTTCTGTGGGACTTCTGATGTCAGGACTTCACACTCATGGATGATAAGGAAGACTGCAAGGTAATGGACAGCTTTGGGCTGTCATTCAGTAATAATTTAAGATAGGCACTTACTAGGGCAGCAGAAGTCAAATGACTTGCTCTGTCTAGAGGAGTTTCTGTTTCTGGCCACTTGTTCCAGAGTGTCTTGGGGGAAGACTGATGTAAGAACATAATGAATGTCAGTGCAGTTTATGACACAGGTCTACCTGAGCAGGTGCTAAGTCCACCAGTGCAAGCACGTGAATGACATAATTAGGGTCTTATTACACTCCAGCCACACTTGTCTCCTTTCTCGCCCTGCAGCAAGGCAAACCTAAGGGCTTTGTACTTGTTTCCTCTGCGCTGAACACTGTTCCTCTAGCTCTTCTAAGTCACCTTAATTGTTACTTGCCTTTAGGTCTTCCCTGGCTGTCCCATTTGAAGTAGCCTTTACGCATCCCTACCACCCTCTGTGCCATCGTCATTTTTATTTCCTCCATTGTACTTGCCATGCTGTGAAATCATCTTGTTGGCTTGCTTGTCCATTGCCTGTTGGCTTTACTGACCAGTAAGCCTCTTGGAGAGAGTGGTACCACACTGATCTGATCCCACTGCCTAGCACACACTGCACAGATGATCAAACACAAATGATTATTGGACAAATAAAGCATGCTTTAACTATTGGTCAGATAAAATGGATAGTTACGGAATCATTTTGCAAAGACATTCTTATTTGGTTAAATATAAGGGTGAAAACGTTAGGTAAAAGATGGCCATACAATATGTAAAAATAAATTGAATTCAACAGCATAAAAACCATTGAGAAATTTTAGAATTTAGGGTCTCAACTCTAGTTGCTTGATCAACTTATGAGGATAGTCTTAATTTAAACTGGTTGTCTCATTGGAAAAATATTTGTATTTATCACTAGAGCAGAGGGATGGAAGAACAAAGAGTCTTCTGATTGCAGAGACAGCACAAAGATATATCTTTATTAAATATGTGTATTTAAATATATATCTTAAGACATCTAAACAGGAGACATTTTAGAGGTTTTGAAGTATATTTTATATCTTGTAGGAAAGAGTATCATTTCTGAAAACCCTGTGATAAAGTGTTTGATCCATTATAAGGTTCTTCTGAAAAAGTGAAGCCAAAGATTCTCAGTAAGAACCTTGGATTTGGTTTTGTAATTTCTGTGGGCAACCATCGCTTGAGTTCCTGGCTTGTGATATCTACTGAGGCCCATGAGGCCCAGGGGGTGAAGGGAGGAGTAGAATCCTGCCAAGCCAAAGCTGTCTATTTATTCTGGGCTGTTGTAACAGCGCCTGGATCACTGTAGCAAAGCGGGGATGGGGGGGTGGGCTTTGTTGTTTGCTTTTACTTCATGGTTTTAAGTCACCTGAAGTTTTAAATTCCAGTAAAGGTTAAAAAAAAAAAAAAAAGTACAGCTTTGCCAGCAGAATGTAAAGTGCTGTGTTATGCCAGTGTTTGAGGAGGCATTTGGAAATTGAAACAATTTCTAGATTGGGGGCATTACATGTGATATTGCCGGGGAAAAAAGGGGTTGGGCAAAGACTATCTTAGGTGCTTCGGTGTGCAGATCCTGTAGCTTTTCAGAACTGGCCTCTGGACTGAAAATCGGCTTTTTAGCATCACCTTTAGAAGATGAGTATTGAGTCAGATTTAGTTTGCTGGTTGTTGGTTGACAGTTTGTACTGTGCAGTGCACTGATGCCTGCTGGAATGAGCAGGACCCTGCCTGCAGCCAGCCCCAGGAAAGGACAGCAGCATTAGGTAAGCATGACCTCTGTGCACCATGTTTCCTGATATTTTCCTGTGGTTTTCCTTTAACGTGGAATTGATTACAAGGTCCTCAGCACGTCCCTATAGCATTTTCAAAGCTGTCTGCACACAGGAGTCTTTTTATTAACATTTTTTATTAACCAACTAACTAATAGATTCCTCCCCCCCTCCGCCCACCCCACATGCAGTACTCAGAGCCTCACGGATCTTGGCCTTGGCATCTGCATGAACCTGCACAGAGGGTCCTGCCAGGCCGTGCATCTGCACTAGTTTTCCTAATGAGGGCATTATTTGCTTTTTAGCCTACCCCTTGTTTATAAAATATGCCAAGAGAACTAAACAACCCACTGTTCCCAGTCCTTATTTACTTGTCCAAACCAAATGTTTATGTCCTTGAATACTAAACTTGAAGAGAAAAGATTCTTCCTCGTGGGAAAGCTATGATCTCTGAGTTCTTTCTAAACTGTAGCTGGAGGCCTGCTTTTCAGTAAACATTCAACTTATCAGTGACTTTAGGAACAATTCAATTCAGATTCACTTCTGCTTTGGAGGTGGGGGTAAGAGATGGGGAGGGGACGCTAGGATCCTATTCACCAGCTACCTTCCTGAGATACCTCCCAGCACAGGTGCAGCATTCTGAGTGCACCTTGGTCCAAAAACCAAGGCCTGAGGATGTGAGAGGAAGAGGAAAGGGAAAAGGCAGTATAGATGGTTTCCTTTGGTCACTTGTGCCCTGGCATGCCCAGCTGTGGCCGGCAGCCGGAAAGTTGGTGCTGGAGCAGGTTGGCCTCAGCAGGAGGGTCAGGATCACCTGGGGAGATTGCAGAACACGGGCTGCTTGCCCCAGGTGGCTCGGAACCTGGTGCCTGTGTTTTCTGGGTGCTGACCAGGTGAGTGTGAGAGAACCGGGTCTGTCCAGGACAGCCATGACTGGTAGATTTTGTGCCTCTCAAGTGTGGTTTCCCCTTGTGCATCTGACTTGAATCACATTATTTGTCTTCTCCTGGCCAGTTTTGTGCTGAACGCACACTTGTTACCCTTCCTTGTTTCTTTTTCCACAGAGGAGAAACATTTCCTTGTTACCTTTGCCAGATTACTTAGGAGAAGAGTGTAAATTGAAGCCATTTATCTTGAAATGTGCTGTAAGGGCACATTGTTTATACAAGTGAAAGAAATTGTAACAGGGTTATTTGGTCTGGTCTGCAAGGAAAAGGTGTCTCGAGTTTTCCTTCTCCCTTCCCCCATCCTTTCTGCACATGGCTTATTAGTTAGAATGTGCACCCAGCACGCATCCATTAGGTTTGTGGATGTGCCAGGCAGGACAGCCGTTAATGGGCTCAGTGAGTATTTTTTATTTTTATTATTAGTAGCAGTAATGGTGCTATTAATAATAAAGTGAACGTTATTCCTCAAACATCAACTACTTTCAAGAGCAAGAATTCACTTAATATGTGTCCTCTGTTAGGTTAGTGAGATAACAGAACATGGATTTGCAGGGATTGCACTCTTCTAATTGAAAACCTATGCCTGTTTGTCAGTTGGTGGACGAGTAAGTCGTGAATTAAATTATACTCGCCAGAAGATTGGAGAAGAGGCTATGTTTAATCCTCAACTCATGATACAGACCCCCAAAGAAGAAGGTGCTAATGTTCTGACCACAGAAGCGCTCCTGCAGCATCTAGACTCAGCTCTCCAGGCCAGCCGAGTCCACGTGTACATGTACAACAGGTAAGGCAGTGAATCCCCGCGTGTGTGCAGCAGGTAAGGTGACAGGAAGAGGCTGCTGCCTTGGGGCCCTTTATTTTAGTAAATATAATTGTTCTGGAAACATACCTAGAATATTAGTTCAAATAGTTTTCTATTTATTTATTTTTTTTTTTGAGACAGTGCCTCAAGCTGTCACTCTGGATAGAGTGCTATGGCATCACAGCTCACAGCAACCTCCAACTCCTGGGCTCAAGCAAGTCTCCTGCCTCTGCCTCCCAAGTAGCTGGGACTACAAGCGCCCGCCACAATGCCTGGCCATTTTTTTTTTTTTTTTGGTTGCAGCCGTCATTGTTGTTTGGCAGGCCCAGGCTGGATTCGAACCTGCCAGCTCAGGTGTACATGGCTGGCACCTTAGCCTGTTGAGCCACAGGTGCCGAGCCAAATAGTTTTCTAATGAAAAATTTTTTCACCTTGATTCATTTTCTTGACTTCGGTAACAAAGCAAGTTCATTGCTTTATATCGTCTTTTCTGTAAGTATCTTGGCACTGTCCCCAAGTGGATCCTGACCCACTAAGATGTTTCATTGCTTCAGATCTTCCCCCCCGACCCCCCCGAATTGACTTTTTCGTTAATATGGGAGTTATCTTGTTCCAGAACTCTTCCCAATCTTTGATGCTATTCATAGCATTGTTGACTTAGCTATGTGATGGCAAAGGATGATTTTTTTTGAAAAAGTGTGCTTGAGATATTTTTGGAGCAGTTACATTTTGAATTTCGTCACCTTACAGACAGTGCAAGAAAAAAGAAACTACCTCTCAATACTTTGTATTCACAGTTGTGTGACACAAAGCAAATAAGAGGTTGCGCCACTGTGGGAATTCTTGCTGCTAGCAGACTGAATAAGGTGGATGGATCTACACATACCTTTTCTACCGTGAGGAGAGTAAAAGATGAAGAAGAGTTTTGGAACAAAACTAATATCTTTGTTTTTTTAATGTATCTAAGCTGCATTTATATTATACAGGGCAGGGACCACCTCCCTTCTCCTCCATTGTTGTACCCTGTGTTCAGAACAGGGTTGGGGGTCAGAGTGTGTTGACAGATTGCCTGTTGAGATTGCCATCACTCAACCCCATTTCTAGAGGACCACCGAGTTGGCAGTACCCAGCACCATCCTAGGTTTTCTGGCACCTCTTAACTAAAGGATTGACCAGTTGGATTTATTTTTCCCAGCAGAGGTGAGGAAGTGGCAGTATAGGCATATTCAGTAGACAGGAGAACCAGGGAAGAGACAAAAATTAGGATTTGTTGGCGCCTGTAGCTCACCAGGACACCAGCCGGGGTGGTGGATTCGAACCCAGGCTGGGCCTGCCAAACAACAATGACAGCAAGAACAACACACACACACACAAATAGCTGGGCATTGTGGTGGGCGCCTGTAGTCCCAGCTACTTGGGAGGCTGAGGCAAAAGACTCACTTAAGCCCAAGAGCTTGAGGTTGCTGTGAGCTGTGATGCCACAGCTCTCTACTGAAGGTGACAAAGTGAGACTATCTCAAAAAAAAAAAAAAAAAAAGTTAGGATTTGTAATTGTCCCTGCTCTAACCTCCACACCTAGATTGGCTTTCAGAAGCATTTAGCTTCACACAGGACCCCAGAGACCAGCACATCCTACAACAGTCACATGAACTCTGAGTATGAACACAACATACTCTAGTTTCCTCATTTGCAAACTGGGTTTATGATCAAGTGTGCTCTCTTATCCTCAGGTGGTTCCTAGAACAAGATCAATATTTCAAAGGACTTTAGGAAAAAATTTAAAAAAGTATTTTAGCATTCTGTCTGGCAAACCTGTCTTGCTGGTCTGCTGTGAGAGTACGGGAGGGAAGCAAGGATTCAGTGCAGTTTTGCATAATTTACAAGGGGTGTATATGTGAGGAGCCTGGACATGGGTCCCAGGGCATGAAACCATGCCTGACGTATTCCTAATGTAGTGAGCCCTCCCTTTGAGGGGGCTTGTTACCTCTGTAGTACAGGAGGTACTACAGGAGTACACACTCTTCTCAAGCTGAGATGGACCCAGAGATGTTTTATGCATTGGAGTGAACTTTACATGTATTTCAACCCATTCCATTTTTTAGATGAGAAAACTAGAAATTAGACTAATCAGAGCATTTGTCCAAGTTCATACAGTTATTAAGTGATAGAGATAGGTTTCAAACCCTTTTACTGGCTCCAAGCCCAGTAGTTTTTCTAATGCACAGCCATGTCCTTCTCAAGCAAACATAAATAAGAATTAGTCGATCAAGTGATATTGAGACCATACTCATGCTGGGTAGTCTGTGTTCGTGCTATGTGAAATTAATATAGAAATACATACACAGATGGTTGGTTGGATGGATGGACGTAGCAATGGACGGATGAACTTAGGCCCTGCTCTCAAGGGAGGAAGGACAACAATACGGATAGCCATGTGCAAAGCCAAATGCAGGCAGTCCCCACTACAGATGCTCCAGGTGTCAACAGATCTGACCAGCCAGTGCCCTTAGAGTTCAGGATAGAGGGGTCATTTTCAGCAGAGCTTAGCAGGAAGGTGACATTTCAACAAGATTGCTTAGAGACAAATAAGGAGGTTCTAGGAAGAGCCACAAGGAAGCAGGCAAAGTCTAGAAAAGCTTCTTAAGGGTGAAGACAGGTTTCCTCTGGGATACCAATAAAATAGAGCAGGTTTTTTTTTTGTTTGTTTGTTTTTGAGACAGAGTCTTACTTTGTCACCCTTGGTAGAGTACTGTGGCTTCACAGCTCATAGCAACCGCAAACTCTTGGGCATAAGCCATTCTCTTGCCTCAGCCTCCCAAGTAGCTGGGACTACAGACGCCCACCACACCTGGCTGTTTCTTGTTGCAGTTGCCGTTGTTGTTTAGCAGGCCTGGGCCAGCCTCGAACCTGCCAGCCTTGGGGCATGTGGCTGGCTGCAGAACCACTGTGCTGCAGGCACCAAGCCAAATAGAGCAGTTTCAAAGAAATTTTTTTCTTCTGGGCTTTTTCATCTTCATCCTTCACAAATTTCCTCTTTTTGCAAGTTAGACTTATCTCCCTAACACACTTGAAAAGGCATGGGCTTACCTAGCACTCTTCTAGAAATAACAAAACTCCAAACGAATTCTCAATCCATACATTTAATATCCTTCCTATAAGACAGGAATAGAAGAGACTGTGTAATAAGAATTTGACCTACCTTGCAAATGTTGTTGTCTCTGACTTTCCTAGTTAAGAACAGGAAAGTTCATTTTGAACAGTACCTATTAATGGGAATATGATCTGCCATTGAAGCAGTCAGTATTATCTCCCCATCTGAATTTACATCAATACATTATAAACCGCAGTGACTTAGTCCCCACCTATTTTGAATTTGTGATAATTCAACTGGGCTGCCCTGAAGTTGTTTAATGTATGTAGAAAAGCAGATTAATGGTGTAAACAAGATTATTGGGAGAACACTTAGGAAAACAAGACTTTTCAAGTACTTTGGTAGCATTCATTTACATAAACACCCCACATGTTAATCACAATTGAGTATTATCTATTCATTAAAGCAAGCTTGCAGGGTCTCTACTTGGCAAAAGCTCTGCTAGTTTTGACAGATGTTTAAAAGTGATCAAAATTGCAGTTCTTTTTATATGTTCTATGGTTCTGATTTTGCACTAATCTCCTTACTTTATTCCAATGAGGGATTTTTGTCTCTGCTTTTCATTTTCATAGGCAGTGGAAATTGGAACATTTGTGTTACAAATCAGGAGAACTTATCACAGAAACGGGTTACATGGATCAGGTATATTTTCTTGTTTGCAAAATTTCTCTAGAACACCCCAGTGATGTGTGTTAGTCTAATGCTTGGCCTATTTTTTTTTTTTTAACTTTGACAGATAATAGAATATCTTTACCCTTGTTTAATTATTACACCTTTGGACTGCTTCTGGGAAGGAGCCAAGTTACAGTCTGGGACAGCATACCTCCTGTAAGTGTGTAATCATGTTTTCTGACAACTGTGATTTCTAAACTCTAGGACTCAATGTTTCTGATGTTGCTTATCGTTGTTTATTCTATTTCAGTTTTGGACAAGAAGTAAAAACTCAATTCAATGTGCATTTTTTGAGTGAAGGGGGAGAGGGGATTTTAACTGAATGTTTTTCCTCTTTTCCAAAAACTGTTCTGTAGGCGTCATTAAATTTCATTCACTTTTACCAACTATTTATATGCAAATAAAATGCAAATTATTGCAGAGTATGTGTGATTTTTTAACTCTTTAAAATGTTTTTGTAGTTTTTCAGGCTAGGTACTTACATTTTTATTTTTTGAGGAGAGAATTTAGTAGTGGGCGCATGTCATAACTAAATATTTTGAGTTAAATTTCAGGATCTTGCTGTGAAGCAAAATATTAACCTTTCTTTGGATCAATTTAATGACATTTAAGGGGGAAATTTTCTATCTCTGAGGGCCCTGATAGGGGATGCTTTAAAATTTATCAGTTAGGTATTATATATATACTGCATCATTTAAAGAATAATTGTTAATCAGCATAGACATTTTCAGTTAATTATGCAAGAGTTAGTGCTTGGGTTATTGTTTCTGTTCTGGCTTGCACATATCTGCAAAAGCAATTTGCAGTGGCCATCCCTTGACCTTCAGTGTACAGTTTTAGATGAGAAATAAGGGGTTTTGTGTTTTCTGGTTGAAAGATTCTGAATAATGACTTCAGCCTGGTTAAGCAGCTACAGTGTGGTTTGAACCACATAACAGGCAGCCAAAAGCCTTTCTGGTCTGTCAACAGCACAAATTCAAAAGTGCATGGGGTGGGGGAAGTGGCTGTGATGGTGGTGATGGCAGAGGCCACAGGGGGCTTGCCCACTCCACTGCCAGGCTGTCAGAGAGAACTCCTAAGTATGGGATTGTTAACGGTAGCAAAGATCAAATATTTTGATTGACATTTACAAAGCATTTATTAGGCTGGCAAGTGCTAATTTGACATTGTGATTCCCGCTTTTTTTTTTTTAATCTCAGTCTTCTGCTTAGAAACACCCATTGGCTAATTTGTTTGGGGTTATTATAATACACAGTATTGGCAATTACAGATTTTTTGGTGCCTTTGTTAATTTATGGGCCCTCTGGTTGCCACCTTCAGTCATGAATTATTTCCCTAAGTTTGCATATAGATTTAACACTGGAAAGGAACGTTTGTTTGTTTTGTGCCAGAGTCCCAGAATTACAGTATTACCAAAAGCTTTTTGCAATACAGAAGCCATATATGCAGACTTGTTACTTTACATTATTGTGAGTTTGGAAGCCTCCGGTCTCATCTCCTGATTTCTTTCGCAGAGGTAAACCTCCTTTGCGCTGGACAAACTTTGACCCTTTGGAATTCCTAGAAGAGTTAAAGAAAATAAACTATCAAGTGGACAGCTGGGAGGAAATGCTGAATAAAGCTGAAGTTGGTCACGGTTATATGGACCGTCCTTGCCTCAACCCAGCCGATCCAGACTGCCCTGTTACAGCCCCCAACAAAAATTCAACCAAAGTGAGTACAGTCATGGGTGGTTCTCAGAAGGGGCACAGAGAAAAACTTTCTTTTTTGCTTCCATTCCTATTTCTTTTTACTGTTTTTATTTTTAAGATTTTATTCTCCACAACCCTTTTTGTCTGTAGAATGAAGTTTGTTTATAGAGCTAAATTTTGCTGTAGGATTTACCATCCGCCTCTCATTAGCCTTGTTATTAATGTTCTCTCTGAAACAAACAAGCCCTTAATGCACTGGATTTTAACAAGGCATGTGACCTGCCTACTAATTCCCATAATTATGTGGCTGTCTTTTTATTTTAGCCTCTTGATATGGCCCTTGTTTTGAATGGTGGATGTCACGGATTATCCAGAAAGTATATGCACTGGCAGGAGGAACTGATTGTGGGTGGTACAGTCAAGAACAGCACGGGAAAACTGGTCAGGTAAGCCGGCACATGGAGGGCATTCCAAGCTGACTGTTTTCCCTCCTTCCCTCAAAAACCACTTCCCTTCTGACATCTGCAAGTATATTTGTATTAAAACTTAAAACTATTATCCTAGCTAGCATCTGGCGTAATTGAGTATTAGGAAATATTAGCAGACCAGACCAGCTTGAAAAAGTACCTTGAGGGGAACTTTTCAAGAATGGCTTTGTCACTTTTGTCAAGAGTCATTACTGACTTCAGGGTTTTAGGAGATCTGCATTTTATGTGGAGGAAGGGTGAAGTAGGCAGGTTCATACTGGTCATAGTGTACCAAGGTGGGTGATGAGCACTGAACATCATCCAAAGCTGTCAAAGGAAGAGACCAAGAGCTAAAACCTAGAAAGGGTTTTCCTGTGTGCACTTGCCGACTCTGGTCAGTTCAATGTTAGGCATTTCATCTGAGGTTTCTCCCTCGGGAAAGCCATGGTCTGGGATTTCTGCACAGTGGGTGTGCAAGCTATGCACAGTGTGTCTGGTCAGGCTGTCTACCCTTCTACCCTTCCTGCCCTGTGGAATAGAAACTGAGAAAGGAAATTGCCTATTAATTTAATTTTGGGACATATCTGTAAAAGGTTGGTAAGGTTACACCTTTAATATGGTACATCAGTCTATTAAATAAAATAACTATCCTGGCCCCCTTTTAATGGAAACATGTGCTCACAGACAAGGAAAGAATTGCTGTGAGTTGGGGGTGCTTCTCTGGGATGAAATGCAGTGAAAACTGCTTCCTGGGAATGTTGGTGTTGAGCCTTCCTCACCACCCCCCTCAATCCCACCACAGTGCCCACGCTCTGCAGACCATGTTCCAGTTGATGACTCCCAAGCAAATGTACGAACACTTCAAGGGGTATGAGTATGTCTCACACATCAACTGGAATGAGGACAAGGCAGCAGCCATCCTGGAGGCTTGGCAGAGGACATACGTGGAGGTAGGCTGACCTCCGAACCTGGGCCCAAGCTCACCTCTTACTCAGTTGTACATTTCCATCATTATTTAAAACAATTTTTCTATTAGACTTACTTTCAAGATGTATTTTCCAATTCTGGGAACCTGATGGGATGAAAACTTTTTCCTTTTCCCTGATATCCCTGATATCTACAAGACACTAATTCTAATTGGGATGCCCTGAAACATGTTTAGGAATCAATTATGAACTCCAGAGCTAAGGCAAAACAGTGTTTAAGAAAACACTTGGTAAGCAAGCAGGGGTGTCTGGAAAACATTAGCGAGCCATAGAATCTGTTCACAGCTGCAGGCCCCTTGGTCAGGTCATGTGACAGAAGCTGGCCTTTGTTTCCCAAGCAGTGACCTCTGCTAAGTTGCATGTGACCTTTTAAAAGTGGCCAGCAAATGAAGGGGGGGAGGAGAGGAGAGTTCCTATAAGAAAGAGTTATTTTGGAATAGAAGGGAATGATGGGATGCAGACCAGTTGTGCAGTTATGAAGAGGAGAATAGTAGTCTTGGACTTGGACTAGATACAGCACTGGGAGCGAACTCCAGTTATACTGGCTCACGACAGTATGATGAGAATAGCCCGCATTGTCCTAGCTCAGGGTAGTTGAATGTCCAAGTTCAGCAGCCCTCCTTTCACCTGAATCATGTAGATTCTAAAACGTTGTTTTTAATGCATCAGAAAAAAGTAGGGGGTGGGATGTGTCACCTGAGGTCTGGAAGGTTTAATTCCACTTGGGAATTTAGCTGTATGTTGTGACCGCAGGTGGTTCATCAAAGCGTGGCACAGAATTCCACTCAGAAAGTGCTTTCCTTCACCACAACGACCTTGGATGACATCCTAAAATCCTTCTCTGACGTCAGTGTCATACGTGTAGCCAGTGGCTACTTACTGATGGTAATGATCAATTCTGTGCCCCTAGAGGCTTGGGGGTCTTTTTGTTGTTGTTGTTGTTTTTTCCTTAAGTTTTTATCTTTCCATGACCGAGAGCCTGCTTGAACTGCCCTTAACCGTAATGGTGTGAAACCAGTTGTGTGAAGCGGTTTTCCTCCTTTGCAGTTTGCCCACCTGACTCATATTATTTCATAAGTTCTCCCTTTTGATTTGGGGTGATGGTGGGGAGGGAAACATTAGAATCATCACACATTCTGATGTTTGGCTTTTGTTTTGTGTCCCCCACCTTCCCCTGTTCCCCAATTCCCCTCCTCCTTCCCCTTGCCCCCAATTGTTCTGCTTGCAGCTTGCCTATGCCTGCTTAACCATGCTACGCTGGGACTGTTCCAAGTCCCAGGGTGCCGTGGGGCTGGCTGGTGTCCTGTTGGTTGCACTGTCAGTGGCTGCAGGATTGGGCCTGTGCTCCTTGATCGGGATTTCCTTTAATGCTGCAACAACTCAGGTACTAAAGGAGCCATCATCTGCTGTCCCTTGACAAACACCCCTCCCCAGGCTCAGCCCAGCAAGCCTCCTGTGTGTCTATCTCACCTAAAGGGTCTTCCATTCTTTTCCACTAGGATGCCTCCTGTCTTTCAGGGGACTCCTGCCTCTAAATGGACCCCTCAGGGCAGTGGGAGCAAATGCTGATGGGCTTGTTGGTTTACGGATTAGACACTTCACTTACAGGCATTTCTGTCATTTACTAGGGTCCTGGTTCACAAGTTCTAGGGGACATTAGAATTGGGCCCTACCCCTAGAGTTCTAGAATCACACTCAGAACCATCACTTTAGATGAGATAAATTCCTGCTCTTCTATTAAAAAATTATTGTACATGGACCTTAGAAATAGAAACCTGCAACATCTACTGTGAGCTAAAACTTGGGGGATAGAAATAAATTCTGAAAATATAAGCTCTCCTTTGAGTAAGTGGAATGGACATTGGTGGCAATGTTTTAAATAGCTTTAAAATTACCCAGATTCACAGTTACACTAGATTGTTTATCAAAGCTTAATTTAAAATCACCAAAATGTGGAAATAACCTAAATGCCCACCAACCCAGGAATGGATTAACTGGTGTCTGTATACCATGGAATACTATTCAGCCATTAAAAAGATGGAGACTTTATATCTTTTGTATGAACCTGAGTAGGGTTGGAACACATTCTTCTTAGTAAAGTTATCACAAGAATGGAGAAGCAAGAATCCCACGTACTCAATACTAATATGAAGCCAGTAGACAATCTAATACATACCTACATATGAGAAAAACTTTTATCAAATAGGTGGGAGGCAGGGGGAACAAGGGAGCAGGGAGAAGGATGGGTTAGCTCCTGTTTAATGGGCACAGTGTTAGGGTGTATGGCCACCTCCCGAGGGCAGGACACAAATAAAAGAGGGACTCCACCTAACAGATGCAAACATTGTAACCTAGTTCTTTGCACTCTCAAACTAATCTGAAACAATAATAAAAATTTAAAAAAAAAGAATGACCCCAATTCAGGCTCATGTATCTAATGCCAGCACTCTCTGTTTTCGATACAGGTTTTGCCATTTCTCGCTCTTGGCGTTGGCGTGGACGATGTTTTCCTTCTGGCCCATGCCTTTAGTGAAACAGGACAGAATAAAAGAATCCCTTTCGAGGTAATAGAAGAACAACAGAAGAACGCTTGGGGGACATCCATAACCCCTCTGTTCCTCAGTGTTTGTCCTTTAGTTTTTCTTTGATCTGGCCCAATAAATGTTTTATTCCCATGTGACAATGACATGTTACTGGCTCCAAATAAAGAAAGTTGAAAGAATCTGAAGATGCACATTAGCTGTGAGGAATTCTGTGATCTCCATTTCGGGTGCCTTTAGAAGTACAGGTGTTTGTTTTAGATACTTCATGCCTAATTGCCATGCCTTTCCAAAGCCCAGGTTTGCTTCTCTGGGATTTTCTGTCACTTTCCCACCCACCCTGCCTCTTTAAATCACTTTACAAATTTTGTTAAGTTCTTACCTTACAGCATCTGCTTTGCACAGTGGCAACCACAAAGAGCACACAGCCATGTCGGTAGTCCCGCATAGTGCTGCTGTTGGCAGTGAGGCAGTGACAGCTCTTTCTAGTCCCCTAGTGCCAGCCAGCATTGTAAATTACAGCTGTGTGATTTTGCCACGTACCGGAATTGCTCACACAGTCTGTCCCCTTAGCACTGTGGTTTCTTATCATCAGGACAGGACTGGAGAGTGCCTCAAGCGCACAGGAGCCAGTGTGGCCCTCACATCCATCAGCAATGTCACAGCCTTCTTCATGGCCGCGTTAATCCCAATTCCAGCTCTGCGGGCATTCTCCCTCCAGGTGAGTTCCCCGTGATGAAATCTGTGGTGATACTGAGCAAGGCACTGACATCCAGTAGCATGGATGTCAGCTGGGTGGATGCTTCTTTAAGCTACATAGTATAACCCTGGCATTACCTCAAAACAATACAGCAAGTTCTAGGGTCCTTTCCTTCCTTTTAAGCCCTATAGCGCAGATGCCTGTTGCCTTACAGTTACCTTTTCCTTTGTAGTTAAACTATGTAAAACGGTATTGGGCCATTCCACATGGCCCTGTGGGTTCATTTGTGCCCAGCCAGCTGGTCACCTCCTGCTTCTAAACACCTCTCATTGTCTGTGGTCCCCCCCTCCCTTGCCACCTCCGTCCAAACATGCTACCTTTTCCTTTCCTCAGAACAACTCCAGTTCAAGGCGTCGTGTATAGCAGGCTTTATGGACATAGAAAGATGAGGTTGTGTGTAGCACAGGCTGGATGATGCTTGAAACTGCATGTCAGATAGCACTGGAGGAGAAGGTGGTGGCCAACCTCTGCCTTGGAGAGGTTCCCGCAGGGAGTGTTCCTTGGAGCACCCTTGCCTTCCGCCTTCCTTTCATGTCTCTCCTCTCTTCTCTTTGCTTTTGGCCCCCTGCTCCCCTGTCAGGGTGCACAAGCAAACCCAAACTTTCTCTCTCTCTCTCTTACGCAGAGCATGTCGACTCCCTCAGGATTTGTTATTTTCTTCCAAACCAGGCCCTTTCATACTCAGAGGCAATAGAGCTATTTTCCTTTTTTTTTGAGACAGAATCTTACTATGTCACCCTCCATAGAGTGCTGTGGTGTCACAGCTCACAGCAACCTCAAACTTTTGGGTTTAAGCGATCCTCTTGCCTCAACCTCCCAAGTAGCTGAGACTACAGGCACCTGCCACAATGCCCAGTTGTTCTGTTGTTGTTGTTGCAATTGTCATTGTTTTAGTTGGCCCTGGCCGGGTTTAAACCCACCAGCCTGGGTGTATGTGGCCTGCCCTCTACCCACTGAGATACGGGTGCCACCCCAATTGACCTAATGTTTATGATTAGACATGTACCACTTGTACCCGACAGTACAGTAGGCCTTCCTTAGGTTGAACATCTCCGAATATTGACCAGCTTGTTACAACCCCGTGGGTTGTCAACTTACAGAGGTTCCTCTGTATATAGAGAAGCAGTGAGTGAATCATTGAATTAGCTTCAAATCTGAAACTGGAACCAAAGCACAAGGAAAGTGAAAATATATCTCACTGTTTGGAGACACATGAGACAGATGAGTAAAGATGCTCATTCGCTAAATCAGTGATACAACTAAATTTTTAGAATCCTCTTTGCACGGGCATACAACTGCTTACTATGATACCCTCTTGTATCTCATATACAGGGTCTGGTCTTAAGATGCTGTTTTAAGAGTCTTTTATTAGTGGGCCCCCTACCTTCTTGTTCTCTCTCCTTTCCCCCTTCTTCTCTGCTTGCCTCTTCCCTTGTCTTCTGACACTCCTTTTCTTCTTTTCCCTCCCTCTCATTCTCTCCTCCTCTCTCATTACATACTGATGATTCAACAAGGCAAACCCTCCTTTAATGAGACCCTATAGTGTAGTGGTCTGAAAACCTCTGAGGTCGCCTTACGAGGAATAGCCTTGTAGAAAGTCCAGTACGCTAAATTCTCCCAAGGTAAGCACCTTACAGAGATGGTTTACGGTTCTGTTTGGAGCCACTGGAGTATCACTTTAGAAGATGCATTTACAGCTTCTAAGAGTCCTCATTTATTGAAGAATGGCTTCCTATGACACTCTGTCTTGAAAAAAAAGGAAAAAAAGAGAAAGAACATGCAGTGATGTGTGTAGTGGCCTTCAGAAATTTTACCCTGCTTTCCTTTTAAATGCATTGACATACCAAATGAACCATTATGTTGTAGCTTCTCTTCCTTTAGTGAACTGTATTAAAAATTGTGACCAGGTATTCATTTGTGTTTATATTTCTAGATATTACAGATTAAGCATCAAAAGGGAAAGACTGAAAGTGGTTCTGTCCTACGTAAACCCATGTGGATTTTTCCCTATAGAACTTCTCCAGTTTTGTAGCTTGAACAAAATAAATATTTTTTTTCCACAAAGAAACTATCTTAAGACTCCTTATGAACCTTTATCCATCAGTCCAAATGCCATCTCTATACCAGATAGCATTGGCACCATCTGTAATCCTTTGGTTGGGACCAATGCACTATGCTAGGGCTTGGTGGTAACCCAGTAGTGTTTGTTTCTCAGTGAAAACTCCCTTGTTCCAAATGGCAAGAGGGTTTAGGGGCCTCCTGCAGGTGTCTCAACTGTTGATGTTTCTGGGGGGAGGTAGGGGAGGGGTGATGGGATATTTCCTGTAAGCAAAGTAACTAGACTTTTTTTTATTTTTAGCAGCGGTCCTATATCTCCTTGGTAAAATGGTGGCTAGAATTGATTCACAGTGCAGGATCAACCCTGTAATCACTTCTGATTTACTTGGAATTTCTTAAAACTCTCTTTGACCTGGCTCCGCGCCTGTGGCTCAGCGTGCTAAGGCACCAGCCACATACACCTGAGCTGGCAGGTTCGAATCCTGCCCAAGCCCACCAAACAATGACAGCTGCAACCAAAAAATGGCCAGGCGTTGTGGCGGGTGCCTGTAGTCCCAGCTACTTGGGAGGTGGATGCAGGAGACTCGCTTGAGCCCAGGAATTGGAGGTTGCTGTGAGCTGTGATGCCACAGCACTCTACCCTGGGTGACAGCTTGAGGCGCTGTCTCAAAAAAAAAAAAAAAAAACTCCCTTTGGCCTCTCTGGTGACCCTTGCCCTTTACTGAGAATTCCTTGCTACTTTTACTATTTTAGTGTGCTTTGATGTTCTGCCATTTTCTTCTTAAAAAATGTTTCTCCATATATACCTAGTGAATTTTTAGGAAGTGAGTTAAACGGGACACTGCATTGGGGTTCTTTGCTCATCTCTTCATTTCCATTACAAAAGAGCAAGATGCTGGTTAGACTGTCCAGTAAGGACCAGATCAGAGAAATTCCCCAGCCACCGCTGCAGGCGTTAGTGTTGCCCGGCCACTACCTGGGTGTACGCAAGTATGGCTTTCTGTTTCACAGAGTCTCTGTGCTCCTTGTGCTACGAACTTCTGTCCAGAGTTTCTTCTCTATGTTGTACTCCTGAATTCTAAACATAACTGTGATTTTAAAAGCAGAAAGGATTCTGCCCCTAGGATTACATTTTCCTGAAATAGAAAAAAGAATCACACCTGTGCTTCCTAGCATTCTCTGTTGTCTGGTCAGGAATCCTAACCCAGCCCATATACATCTTCTCCGAAGGGGACCATATGTAACATGAGCTCCCAGTTCTCATCTGGGCTGAGGGCTTTGCATCAATCCCCCATATTAATCCTGTCTACTTGTTAACCCTAGGCAGGTGATGTTACTCTGCATCTTGGGCATCTTTATTAAGGTAATAGTGTTGACAGCAATAAAAATGTCTCCTGGGCAGCACCTGTGGCTCAGCAAGTAGGGCGC
This sequence comes from Arctocebus calabarensis, assembly GCA_963573935.1. NCBI lineage: Eukaryota > Metazoa > Chordata > Mammalia > Primates > Lorisidae > Arctocebus > Arctocebus calabarensis. Next base: position 23,351 of record CAUYON010135249.1, on the reverse strand, counting down.
AGGTCTCATGTACTGAGGGTTGCAGGTTCAAACCCAGCCCCAGCCAAACTGCAACAAAAAATAATAGCCAGGTGTTGAGGCAGGTGCCTGTAGTCCCAGCTACTTGGGAGGCTGAGGCAAGAGATTTCGCCTAAGCCCAAGAGCTGGAGGTTGCTATGAGCTGTGTGACGCCACGTCACTCAACCGAGGGCGACAAAGTGAGACTCAGTCTCTAAAAAAAAAAAAAATTGTCTCCCTCCAGATTGGCTGTGGGAATTGAATTAATCTGGTGTTAACTGTCTGCTCTCAGTGCTTCTCCTTACACTTCAACTGAGTTTTCAATCTCAGCAGTCCTGAGTGACTTCAGATCGGGTCCGAGATTAAGTGTCCCCACTTGGACACTGTATCTGTCCTTTCCTGACCTCTCCCAGACTCTGCTTACACATGTCCAGGAGACGTTACATTCCCTGGCTGATACGCCTCACCACTCCTTACACTCTGAGCTGCTCTGGGACCTGGTAGCTGCTTTTATTATTACATTTATTAGCTAGGGCTGTAATTTGTTTATAGGTCTGGCTATGTCCGTCCTCGAGTGCAGGATTTTATCTTATTTATCTTTGCATCTCCAGCACTCAGGGTGGCACTCCACGTTTTAAGTATTTCTCTTATCTCAATAGCTAGGCCCATCACACAGGTCTTTAAAGTACCTTGTGTAGGTACTTTAAAGGTAGTAAATCGACATGCTTTATAATTTTGAATTGATGTATAATTTTGAAGGTAGACTAAGAAAAGGGGGGTTTGGTTCTTTTATGGTTTTATAGACTTGACAGGAAATTAATTGTCGAAAGGCATCTCTCCAGAACCCTGAGCCTGCTTTTTCACCTTGAGTATAAATTCACAGTTACCACTAAAATCCCTTTGTGAGGTTCTCCCTTGATTTTGCTGGGTACCAGTTATACCCTGGTTTTCTTTTCTTACCCTGAGACATTAACCTATTTTTGAGAAGGTTTTTGAACTCAGCAGCTCTTTGAAAAACTTCATAAGAATTTTTCATATTTAGAAAAAAAAAAGTCTGATTATTTCTTGGTTATTTAGCATTCTAGTTACCTTTTCCTATTATACTTCTTTTTGCCACACTTTTCTGACTGGGATAGCCCTTTTTAACTGTCCTCTGTTGACTTTCCCTTATTAACAGCCCAATTTTGTAATTTTTACTAGGTCAGCAGGAGATTTGCCAAAGCACTACAGAATCTAGCCCTGTGTTTATTCTAGGTTATAGAGTGACTTTTGAATCTGTACTTACTTATTCTGCGTCCCATAATCACATGTAGGAATTTCTCTCTGCTTAACTCTCCTTGACCTTTTATGTTACTAACTCGCACACCCCACAGGCTACTCTAGAGGCTATTTGGAATGTGCCTATTAAAAACCTCAGGGGACATGTGTGAAAGTTTATTTCATGTTTTAAAGGTGACATTTTGATATACTCAATCCACTTTTTATACAGATCTTTTAGTGTAAAGTCAAGGTTGCCTGAGCTCTTAGAAATATACTGGAAGGGAAATGCCGCTTTTTGTTTTAAATGAAAACATCTAGAGCCTGTTCTGTTGTGCCTTTGTCCATTTGATTTGGTTTGGGTTGGTTTCGATACTAGTAAGACATTAGTAGTTTAGTTCCTATTTTGTATCTTGTGGGTTCTTGAGGAATTTATTAGAGATGGGAGGAATAAGAATTACTGGACCTATTCCAGACAGTTTCTAATGGTGGAAGAAGAGTAGCAAAATGGTGAGAAACTCAATCTCTCAGCTTGAAACACTTTCGTAGGAAAGTGAAAGAAAAGTACTGTTTGAAAGCATCTTTATTTTCAAGGCAGGCCCTTTGATTGGGAGGAGGCATATTTGCAACCTCTACATTTTTCTTATTTTCTGCTCCTAGGCGGCAGTCGTTGTGGTGTTCAATTTTGCCATGGTTCTGCTCATTTTTCCTGCAATTCTCAGCATGGATTTATATCGACGGGAGGACAGGAGATTGGATATTTTCTGCTGTTTTACAAGGTACAATTTCAGCTGCCACGGCTTTTATTGGTTTGGGAAGAGAGTGGTACCGTTGGAGTACTCTCCCAGTTTGTGGATTTATAAGGGAATGCAGTCAACAAGTTTTGTATGGGTGTGATGCAGGTAGGGGAGATTTTGGACGAAAAGGATGATTTCCTTGAGGAACATCTGAGTCCCTGGGCTTTTCCCCTCCCCCAACTGAGCACTCTCATAACCCTTACGTTTCTGGTGCATGTGATCATTTCTTCTGTCATGGACCAATAGCGGTGATTATTGGGAGTATTTTATGTCTCTATGTTAGAGTAAAACAAGGTTGAAAACTGCTCATCTAGGGAAAAAAATTAATAATTTTTTTTTTTTTTTTTGGTGGAGACAAATCTCTCTCTCTTTGTTGCCCTGGGTAGAGTGCCATGGCATCATAGCTCACAGCAACCTCAAACTCTTGGGCACAATTGATCCTCTTGCCTCAGCCCTCCAAGTAGCTGGGACTACAGGCACCTGCCACAGTGCCTAGCTAATTTTTTGAGCTGGGGTCTTGCTCTTGCTCAGGCTGGTCTTGAACTCCTGAGCTGAAGCAATCCACCCACCTCCACCTCCCAGAGTGCTAGGATTACAGGCATGAGCCACCATGCCCGTCAAAGTAATAGTTCTTTGGTAGCATTTTTTTGTTTTGTTTTGTTAGGAATTATGCTTTAAAGGGGTTACGTGATGATGAATGGTAAGCCCAATTTAGGATCTGTTGTCCATTTGACTTCCTTGCATTGAATCATATCTATGTCCACATCAGTCAGAAGAGTCCAATGATAGGATGTGTCCTCCTAAGTCAGAGCTAGGAGTGAGACAGGTATCATCTCAAAAAGATAATATTTGGCAAAAGCACAGTTTCCCCTTCTTTCTGCATTACATCACAATTCCGGTCCCCTTCTTCTAGCCCCTGTGTCAGCAGAGTGATTCAGGTTGAACCTCAGGCCTACACAGAGACCCACGACAACACCCGGTACAGCCCTCCGCCTCCCTACAGCAGCCACAGCTTTGCTCACGAAACGCAGATCACCATGCAGTCCACCGTCCAGCTCCGCACAGAGTATGACCCCCACACGCATGTGTATTACACCACCGCTGAGCCACGCTCGGAGATCTCTGTGCAGCCTGTCACGGTGACCCAGGACACCCTCAGCTGCCAGAGCCCTGAGAGCACCAGCTCCACAAGGGACCTGCTCTCCCCGTTCTCGGACTCCGGCCTCCACTGCCTCGAGCCCCCCTGCACCAAGTGGACGCTCTCGTCTTTTGCTGAGAAGCACTACGCTCCCTTTCTCTTGAAACCAAAAGCCAAGGTGAGTTTACCGCAACTCAAGACTCTTTCTGCCTTCCAAAAATAACAGAGCAGGCTTCCGTGGAATTCGTCAGTAGGACTTTGCTTTTCTTCTTTTTCCATTAAAAAAAATTCATTAAGATGTAATGTATGTCAGGCCTTCCAAAAGAATGGATCCATTTAGTGCTTGGGGCCATTTTGATAAACTTATCTTCCACAGAAGTGAATCTCTGTGTAGCAGGTGTTTCTATTTAGATCAACTCCTTACATTTTAACCTTTTTTTTTTCTTTTTTTGAGACAGGATCTTGCTCACTTGCCTAGGGAGAGTGCAGTGATGTCATCATAGTTCACTGTTACCTCAGACTCGTGGGTGCAAGCGATCCTTCTGTTGGAGCCTCCTGAATAGTTGGGAGTACAGGTGCATGCCACCATATCCAGCTAGTGTTTTCTATTTTTTTCTTTCTTTTTTTGAGACAGAGTCTTATTATGTCGCCCTCAGTAGAGTGCTATGGCGTCACAGCTCACAGCAGCCTTAAACTCTTTGGGCTTTAAGTGATTCTCTTGCCTCAGCCTCCTGAGTAGCTAGGACTATTTGCCTCTGCCACAATGCCCAGCTGTTTTTATTTTTGTAGTTGTTGTTGTTTGGCAGGCCTGAGTCAGGTTCTATACTGCCAACCCCAACGTATGTGGCTGGCACCCTAGCCCGCTTAGTTATAGACGCCAAGCAGTTTTTTCTTTTCTTTTTTTTTTTTTTTTTTTGCAGTTTTTGGCCAGGGCTAGGTTTGAACCCACCACCTCCAGCCTATGGGGGCGGCGCCCTACTCCTTTGAGCCACAGGCACCGCCCAGTTTTTTCTATTTTTAGTAGAGACAGGGGCTCGCTCTTGCTCACACTGATCTTGAATTGCTGAACTCAAAGCAGTTCTCCCACCTCAGCCTCCCAGAGTTCTACATTTTTATTCTTCAAAATGCAATTCTCTGTCTGGGAGAACAGCTCCTGTATGCTATATCAGAGACAGTACAGTGGAGAAAACAAGATGTTAACTAAACAGCAATGTTTGTCAAGGAAGAGGCAGTGACACTCCTGAGTCTGACCTTGTGCCTCTTATTCCTTTCCAGGTTGTAGTGATCTTCCTTTTCCTGGGCTTGCTGGGGGTCAGCCTTTACGGGACCACCCGAGTGAGAGATGGGCTGGACCTTACAGACATTGTACCTCGGGAAACCAGAGAATATGACTTTATTGCTGCACAATTCAAATACTTTTCTTTCTACAACATGTACATAGTCACCCAGAAAGCAGACTACCCGAACATTCAGCACTTACTTTACGACCTTCACAAGAGTTTCAGTAATGTGAAGTATGTCATGTTAGAAGAAAACAAACAGCTTCCCAAAATGTGGCTGCACTACTTCAGAGACTGGCTCCAAGGTAAGGCAGTGGGGGCTGTCCTTTCAGCCTTTTGAGTGTTCAGCTTCTACAGGTTCCCTTTGTTCCCATTATGAAACCATTAGATCATAATGTGCCACTGACATGTTTCATTGATAACTTCTGAGTGTTGCTTGAAATTCTTACGGGGACTGTTTCTGCTGCAGCTTCCCCAAATCTGGCTTGTTAACTGTAAAACAATGCCAATAATTCAAACACGTGAACTGGAACTTATGTAAGAATTTATGAATACGGCTCGGCGCCTGTGGCTCAACAGGCTAAGGCACCAGCCACGTACACCTGAGCTGGCGGGTTCGAATCCAGCCCGGACCCGCGCAGCTACTTGGGAGGCGGAGGCAAGAGACTCGCTTGAGCCCAGGAATTGGAGGTTGCTGTGAGCTGTGATGTCACAGCACTCTACCCAGGGTGACAGCTTGAGGCTCTGTCTCAAAAAAATAAATAAATAAATAAATAAAATAAAGGTTAAAAAACAAAACAAAACAAAAAAAACTACTCTATGGGTGGTGCCTGTGGCTCAGTGAGTAGGGCACTGGCCCCATATACTGAGGGTGACGGGTTTGAACCCAGCCCCGGCCAAACTGCAACAAAAAAAATTGCTGGACTTGGGAGGTGGAGACAGGAGACTCTCTTGAGCCCAGGAATTAGAGGTTGCTGTGAGCTGTGATGTCACAGCACTCTATCCAGGGTGACAGCTTGAGGATCAGTCTCAAAAAAAAAAAAAAAAAAAGCTGGGCGTTGCGGCGGTACCTGTAGTTCCAGCTACTCGGGAGGCCGAGGCAAGAGAATTGCCTAAGCCTAAGAGCTGGAGGCTGCTGTGAGCTGTGATGCCATGGAACTCTACCGAGGGAGACAAGTAAGCCTCGGTTTCTAAAAACAAACAAAAAAACCCCTGCTCTATGTTAAGGCATCTAGTCCAATGTCTGACACAATAGTGAGCAGTCAATGAATGATGGTGATTTTTATTTAAAATAATTATCATAATGAACTTGAACATCTGTGAAAGGGAAAGGTATCCTAGTCAGTCTACAAAAGGAGAGCTCATGTCAGATCTCATGTCATGGCTGAATGCTTTTCTACTTATCTCTGTCCAGTTGAACGGCTTTGTCTGCATCAGCAGAGGCTACAAAATTAGTGCCTGTTATGAGCACAGTACAGTGATACTGTGTGACCTTAAAGGAGCCTTATCAAAGGCTGGGCCATGATCATGAGCCCATGAACGGTCTTTCACTAAAACAACTTAAGAGAAGAGCAGTAGCAAATTGTTAGAAATTGCTTTACCATTGAAAACTAAAATTTTAGCAACTGCCTTATTACGGTGCTGAGTCATACTCATATGTAACTTTTATTGGGCACTACATATGGACAAAATGAACTATAGTCTCTGTCCTCAAGGAGGCTACGATCAAGTGCAGTGTTGTCTAAGGAGCAATGCATTCACCCCAGCTTATAGGCCAGCAATACTCTGGGATATTGGATAAAGGTATTAGACCTTTTATTTCTTTGACTTAAAAATTCACCTTTTAAAAATGCCTGATTTATTTTAAAATATACATGCTATACATATTTGAAAAGTAGTGCCTCTATACAATTTATAAATAAAAATATAAGTATTCATGAGATCAAGGTTCACATTTTCTTATTGATGGAATTCTTGATCAGAAAGGTTTTAAAACCATTGGCGGAGAGGAGAAGAAGTAAGTCAACAGTCAAAATTTAATGCACAGGGAACTTGGCTGGAATACAGATGACAAGCATCCAGCTTAGCAGAGAAGAGGAGGCAGGATACAGGGTAGGCTTCCTGGCGGTAGTGACAGGCTGAGTTGCTGAAGTGTGTTTGGTGGAGCAAAAGAGGAAAAGGGAAAAAGAATATTTCAGACAGGCTACACAACACGTGCAAAGAAAGGCAAGGTGGCCCGTGCGCAAACGAGTGCATTTTGAAGACTAAACTAATTTCATCCATCTTGAACTCGTCAGTACATGTGGGGGAACTGCAGAATATAAGGCAGGGAGGTGCAATTATGAAGGTCATTGACGAAGAGGAAGGTTATTCTGATAGTGAAGGTTATCACTACCGGATTCTACCAAAGGAAGCAAGATCCTGGAGCAGTGTTCCCAACTTTAGTCCAGTCTCCACTGATACCTGCTGAGTCCTAGAGGAACTGCAATAGTGTGATCTGACGAAACTTCAAAAAGTTAGGACAAAAAGGTGCTAGCAAGCTTTGAAGGGATAGAAATCCTCCACACTGTATTGCTGACTGAGCATCAGCCATGCCTACAAACACACCTTTGGGCAAAAAGGCTGTGCAGTCTTTTTCAGGCATTGGTGCCTCAGTAGCTCCATATAATCAATAGCAAGAGGATTTGGGTTGAGTGAGGCAAAGCTGGAAAAGAAGGAAATCGCAGACAACAGAGTAACCCAAAGGACAGTACATGCAGTCCAACTGAGTCACCCCTGAATGGGTGCCCCTGGCAGCCCGTCATGTGAAGAGAGACTATTTTTGTCTTATTCAGATTGTATCCTTATTCCTCCTATCTTGTACAGGGGATCAGGACTACAGAGTTGCACAAATCCTGGGGTCACTGTTTACGCAATTGCTTATATAAATAGAGCCTTCTGGAGTTGTGTAACAGGAGACCTGCATAGATGTTCTATCAAGATCTGCTAAAGGAATAAATGAAGTGGTGACTTCTTGGCTGTTCTCATGAACCTCATTTTAAACCTCAGTCTAGGCTGTCCTGGGAGGCAGTGGTTCCCATCACATTGGGTTTGGAGCTATCATTTGGGTGGCAGGGTGGCACATGACAAGAGAAGAATGGACCTAGGATATTCCATTAGAACTGCAGTCATTGGCTGGTATTTTACTAGTTTAGTTCTGGAAAAGCACTGAAGGGAACTGGAAATAATTGCCATACCTGTGCATACAGTCAGTAGGACAGCAGGTGCAGAGCTAAGGGGTAATGCCCATGAGGATCAAGTCACTGGCGGTGACTGACAAAGAGAACCCACTGTTACTCATCCAAAGGCTAACTCTTCATTCTAGGCAAAATGAGACCAGGGGCCAAAATGAGAATTAATCACCAAGGAGGAGATAAAGCTGATTTGTTTCTGAGCTAGAATAAAATCATATCTTTGGTTTTTTTTTTTTTTTTGAGATAGAGTCTCAATTGCTATGTCAAGCTCACAGCAATATCAAACTCTTGGGCTTAAGCAATTCTCTTAGCTCAGCCTCACAAGTAGCTGGGATGACAGGCGCCTGTCACAACGCCTGGCTATTTTTACTTTTTGGTTGTAGTTGTCATTGTTGTTTGGCAGGCCCAGGCTGGATTTGAACCCCCAGCTCTGGTATATGTGGCTGACGCCCTAGCCACTGATCTACAAGCACTAAGCCGTTGTACAAGTATTAAACAAAAACATCTGGGATAGACATCATCCTCCTTGGAAGGTGGGGCCTAAAGAAAACCTTCTATTCAGGCACAGGGTGGTGGGAGTGGCAGCCTCAGTGAAGAAGGGGGAGCATCAGACATTGTTGTAAATGACTAGCATGAGCTGAAGAAGACCTAGGGTCATGATCTGCTTGTTCTACACGGGATGGCAGTAATAGGAATGCCTCAAGCCACTTTAGGGCCTGTTGATATCTAGTAAACTTGAGAAGCACCTGAAAAACAATCTGCAAAGTCAGAGAAAGCAAGAGTTGAAGATGGTATAGAACAGTGGTTCTCAACCTTCCTAAGGCCGCAATGTATTTTCATTGTTAAAAAGGGGTGGCGACTCGCAGGTTGAGAACTGTTAGTATAGAGTCATTGTCAAGAGGGAATCTAGTGTTCATACAGATTTTCTCGCAGTGCTAACAGATACCCACACAGGGCACAGGGAGCGGTTTTGATTAGAAATGTATCTGGAAAGACACACAAAACAGGATCTTTCAGTGGCTTCTGATGATAGTATCACACCAATAGAGTGACCTTCCCTGGCAGCCGCCCCATTTTCTAGGACCGTGCTGGATTTTGAGAGATTGCTACTGGATCCCAAATCATTTATAATGCTAGCTACCATGGTGTGGGGCCATTATACATACATCCATATTTTGGAGCTACATATTGGGAGGAACTGTTCCATGGAGAGGCAGATGGTTTCCAAGAAAAGGCTCTTCAACTCAGGAATGCTTCTAGTCCCCAGCCACTGTCATAGCCTCCTGACTTTTCAGTTCTCTTATTGTCCCTCTCCTTTGAAATATTTTTATTTCCCAAATTCAATTTTTTTTGTAAGACTGTTTTATATTTTTTTATAGCCTAAAACTTGACTTTATCTAAAGAGACACCCTTGAAACAAACATTTTTCCTTGTAAAGCAATTTTTTAAAGTTTCTCTGTGGTTACTGTATCATTTTCGTTCTATTATCTATTAGTACATCACTGAACGCACTGTGAACAGACAGAAAAACTGTGCACCATGGAGAGCTTGCTTGATGCTTCTGGCTTCAGTTTACCACATCTACAAAATCAGTGGGTCTGATGGCTAGAGTATCTTCCAGATCTAAAAGGTGACGATCATATATCTCATATAAAGGCCAGAAATGCCTAGAAAGTGCAGACTAAAAAAATAGTATAAGGAAAACATCATATAAGCAAAGCTGCAGTCTTTTTGTGGTTGTTTTCATTGTTGTTTTAACTGGCCCAGGGTGGGTTTGAAACACCAGCCTCAGTGATGTGGCCGGTGCCCAGCCTACTAAGCTATGGGCCCTGCCAAAGCTGCAGTCTTATATGAAGTAGTTACTTGAGCAAAACAGATTGATTCCTTACAAAATATTAATCGTTATCCAAGGTAGAGAAAATAATTTTTAAGTCTTAAAAATCCAAATCTTACATCATTTTAAATGTAATCTTGGCTTTATTTTGTTAAAAAAACAAAACAAAACCCTATTTGTTCAATTTAGCTTACTAAGGTTTTATCCAGGGGAGTCCAACCCGTGGCCTGCAGGCCACACGTGAATTGAGGCCTGTTTGATAACATGTGGTGCTGGATATTGTGAAAATTATGCACAGAACTTTCTTTGGCTCATTACCTTTTGATTAGTGTTTACATATTTAAAGTGTGGCCCAAGCCAACTCTTTTTCTTCCAAGGTGTTGGACACCCCTGACAGGAATACTGAAACTGATAGAAGGTAGTGGGGAACCATGCATTCGTGAAATCCAGGACTCATACTTCTTACATCTTTTACCTGCACATTTCTGGCACTTTCCATTTCTGAGCTCTCTTGCCTGAGACCTCTGTGCCTCTCCACACTCTGGAGTTAGTAACTCCACATAGTTTTTCCTCCAGAGGACACAGTTGCTTCTTTTTCAAAGCTCTTGGTGCTCTACAGATGCTGCATAGTTGGGGTGCCTAACACCCATCTCTAGGAGAGGCTGTTTTGGCACCAGTTTTTGCATTGCACTTCCTTGTCATTCGGTGTGGTGTGTGTCTGCCAGCCCCTCTCAGCTGAAGGCCTTCCCAGACTAGGCAGCTGAATGCCCTGCACAGCTGCCAAAATTCTAATTCAAGATCTAGAATTCTAACTCCTGCTCTTTAGACCCTCCTCTGGCCTTGGCCCCAGTCATGTTGCCAACCCTGTCCCTGTTTGCCCAGAGCCCTGCCCTCACCCTCATTTGGGCCCAGATGGGCCCAGCTCCATCCAATCTAAATTTCATCTCATCACAAGTTTGTCACTTTGTGAGCTAGAAGACAGAAGAGACGGGCAAAAGAGAAAATGACCTGGGCAAGAGAGCTCAGCCCCAGTTGCTGTGATGGTCAGACTGTAGAACTTTGCAGGAACACTACATGTGCCTTTACTCTAAACACGTGTGAAAAGCATTAACGATCCCATTATAAGAAATGCCATTAGAGATGCGCATGGTTTACAGAGGGAGGAATAATTCTCTGTATCTGCACCAGAAGGAAAGTGAAATTTGCTCTAAAGAAAAATGCTAAATTCAGTAGGCATACATTAATAAAAAATGGACTGTTGGGTCATAAACTGTTGATAACATGTTTCTTAGGCACTTGGAAAAGTGCTACTGAGAACATAAACTTTACAGGTGAAAAAGTCTACATCTGGGGATGGGGTGGAGGACAGGAAGGTAATAGAATCTTAGCAAAATGCAGATTTTCTCGGAAGCTGCCAAATTCAACTTAAGTACTTAACTGGTCACCATTGTGGTGTAAATGGTCACAGGGCAGTGTAATCTTGATTGATTGGAGGAATCCCTTCACTTTTAAATGAGGAGTAAAATGTCCCTCGACCTTGTTTACACTCCTTCTACTTTTAAAGCACTGTCTTTTCTGCTGTGGCAGAAATACACAGGTGGATTAATTACCAGACTTGAGAGGGTGTAGTAGGCCCAAGGGGGGTGCTGTACTTTGGGTTAAATTATTTTAGTTTTTGTTTTCCCGAATGGAGCAGGGAGTATTAAAAAATGTGGTACATATGTAAAACATAGGCATATGCACTTGACAACCAAGAAGTCTATTTTGAAATTTAAATAAAGCTAAGATTTTCTTGTGGCCTAGAGGGAAGCTTCATTAAAATCAATTAGTACAAACCTCCAGAGAATATAGACTATTTTTGAAAAGAAGGTTTAAAGAATAAGGTGCACACAATTACCTTTCCTGGGTCTCCCGTGAATGTCAGTGTCACACCCAGACAGGTGGCCAAGTGCAAACAAATGTTCCCGAGAGGGGCCTGGGTAACTCCGAGTTCTCCACGCGGGGAAATACATGTAATTAACGGATGTGCTTGTAATAAGAATGAAATCTACATAACCGAGGAGCCTCCAAACAGATTGCACGTACTGCAAGTTGGGAAGGGCAGGCCGAACGGGATGAAGTTGGCTGCGGGGGCCCGCAGGTGAGGCCTCGGTCCCGGCGCGGAGGTTGGTGCCGCACAGCTGTAGCCGTGCGCCCTGGTCCCTCCTCCCAGCTGCGGCGGCCTCACCCCCACCCCCGCCCTCCCCCCGCCGCTCCCGACGCCGCCGCCGCCGCTTCCCCTCTGCCTCCCGGTGGCTCCTCGCGCTCCTTCCATCTCTCTCGCCCCCTCTCCCTCCGTCCCGTCCTCTCTGCTCCCCTCACCCCGCCTCTCTCCCCCTCCCCCAGCCCCTCCTCTCCTCACCCCACCCGGCCGCCCTCCCTCCCTCTGCCCGCCCGGCGCTCGCAGAGCCGACACCAGGGGGGCTCTCGATGTAGCACCATGACAGGCATTGCCGCCGCCTCCTTCTTCTCCAATACCTGCCGCTTCGGGGGCTGCGGACTCCACTTCCCCACCCTGGCCGACCTCATCGAACACATCGAGGACAACCACATCGGTAAATGGCACGGGGGTGGGCCGGGGTGCCGGGCGCGCCGAAAACTCCTGCTCGGGTGAGAAGCCCCGGAATGGCCAGGGGTGGCCGGGAGGGAGGGAAGGAGGCGGCGGCCGGGCTGGGAGGGTGTGTGCGAGCCCCGGGCGTGGGGGTGGCGGGATGCGGAGGTCCTGTGGGGGGCGGCTGGGAGCCGGGGTGGGGGAGGGGACGGGCGCCCCGAGGTGCCGCTGGCGGGCGGCGGGCTGGGGGATTCCGAGGGGCGTGCACGCGGGCGGCGAAGTGGTGGGAATGGGGGTGCGCGGCTGCGGGGGATGCGGCGGTGGGGCCGAGCGCCGGCGGAGGGCGCGGCGGGCGCGGAGCAGGGGCGCGGAGTTAGTTGGCCCGGGTGGTCGGGGCGCCGGGGGCGGCGGGGGGCGGCCGCCGCCTGCCGCTTCCGCCCCGGCTCGAGCTGTCAGGGCTCGGCGGCGGCTGCAGCCGCTGGGAGGTGGGAGCGGGGGGGCGGGGGTGGCTCCACCGCGGCAGCCATTCCGCTTCCTCCTCCCGCCGCCGCCGTCACTGCGTCCTGTCAGCGCCGGTTGCTAGGTGTGGTGCGTCGGGAGGGGGCCGGAGCCGGCGGCCGCGGGCGGAGGACTGGGCGCTCGCCCTCTGCCCGGGCGGTGGCAGAGCCGGCGGGGCGGGGACGCGGGGTCTGGGCTCGGGCGCCTGCCCCTGCCCCGGCCTGGTTGCGGACGCCCGGGCGCTGCGGGTTGAGGTCCTGGGCGCGCCTGCGGGCCGCGCCCAGCGCCCGGGGCCCGGCCGCCCTGGAGGCCCCTGCGGCTGCGCCGGTTGGAGAGCGGTCCCCCAGGGCCCGCGGCCCGCATTTAAATGCACCCGGCTCGGCGATTTGCCTTTCAAATGGTGCTAGGCCCGAGGTGCGGCGGCTGCGCCCCGGGATCGGCCGAGGCCTGCGCTGCGCCCTGGGCGTGGGGGACGCGGGGAGAGGGCTCCCAGCGGGAGGGCTGGTTTCCCTTCACGCCCAAGATCTGTCTCGGCACCTTTCAACAAGTCCCCTGATTCGCAGAAGTCCTTGCACACATTTAAACACTTCTATCCTGAACCCCTGCGAAGGGAGGTGGGTCGGGTTCATCTGGCTCAGGCGATCCAGCCACCTGCGGAAGGTGTGGCCGGCGCCCACAAGTGGTCTTGTGTGGGCTGGGAGGTGAAGAGGCCGCGTGATGACTCCATGGGGCAGTCTTAGCCGAAGAACCTGTAAATTGCCCCAGCAAGTCAAAATGAATGCCACGGATTCAGCCATGTGGATGCAGCTCACGTTTCTGCAAAGTTTAGAGAATAAATCACGACTGCTGTGTATATGCACGAAGAAAATGAGGCAGAACCTTATGCTCCTTTGCTTAGTGTAACTCTTTGTACACCGTGGGTTCTTAATAAATGTTGAATGTCTGTTTAGAATGGGATTTGATGGGCCATCTGGAATGGAAAATGTCTACAAAACGTCTTTAAAAAATAATTTTGATGAGTATTGTCTAGGTCTTGAAACTTTTAAAATGTCCAAGTAATAGCTTCTTCCATTTCCTGTGATAAAGGTGTGACAGAAGAGCTAGGCAAGCTTTGGTAGTCTTAAAATCAGTTTGAGTAACAAATTTGCTGATTCATATCATGATTGAATAGTCATAGCCGAAAGTGCTTGAAAGTATAAATCAGGGCTTTCTAGAAGGCTAGTTTAAAGTGTTGTGTTATGAAGTGCCAGTAGGGATTTTGATAGTTCAGGAGCCTCCTCTTACTCTAAATTACAAATAAAAATAGCGCTATCAGTAAATATGTATCATATGAACATAAACACATATATAAACAATCTCTCTCTCTCTCTCTTTTTGTTGTTGTTGCAGTTTTTGGCCGGCACTGGATTTGAACCGGCCACTCAGGGTATATGGGGCCTGCACCCTAACAGGGGCTGCCCTAAATAATAACTCTTGACCTGGAGAAGGCTATCATTGCATATCCAATTCATTCTTACTGATTATTTCAAAATAAGTTATAATTTATATAAATTGAGTAGTAAGTTTTACCCTATTGCAGACTTACTTGGACTAGCTGGTTAAAAGATAATATAAATTGTATTTATTCAAATGTGTTAAAGACAGTTATCCTTGCAGATTTAGTTTGCAGTCAAATAGGTGATTTCCAACTACTGATAAATCATGAGCTTTTTAAAGTTTTCGGAAATTGTCTTAATATTGTGCACTTTTTAAAAAGCGGGTTAAGTATTTCATAAATTTTTAAAAACTCAGGTTTTGTTGTATCTCTTCTCTACAGGGCTGTTTTTCTTTCAGTAGTGAAAATATTGAAAAATTAATACTTTTAGTGATGACTTAAGGAAAGTGGCAAGGCTAGCAGTTACTCCACTTAGGAAATAGTTTGAACTACCAAACTTTATGAAAAATAAATTTTAAAATGAAAAAAAACACTTCTGGCACCTGTGGTTCAGTGAGAAGGTCACTGGCCCCATATACCAACGGTGGCAGGTTTGAACCTGACCCCTGCCAAACAACAGCAAAAAAATAGCCAGCATTGTGGTGGGAGGCTGTAGTCCCAGCTACTCAGGAGGCTGAGGCAAGAGGATCGTCTAAGCCCAAGAGCTGGAGGTTGCTGTAAGCTGTGACATCATGGCACTCTGCCAAGGGCACCTTTGTCTCAGAAAAAAAAAAAAAAGAAAGAAAAAAACACTTGCAATTACCAAGAGGAAGAGATTCCAACAGTGGAATTGTATACCACTGGGGAGAAGCCTTTTACATTCAAAGGTAGCAGTATACCCAGAAATAAGAGTTGGTCTTGATTTTAGTAGTGTCATATAAACATACTTTTGATGACAAAGCATTTCGTGACACTAATATACGTGTATTGTTTGGCGGTGTTTACTGTTTGTGATGCAGTCCATAAATTTTTGGAGATAATTAGATGGTTATTTTTTAATGATTGACTTATTGATTGCATGTCTTTGTTAGCAAGTGGTTAAATTAAAAATATTCAATATTCGTGAAAAGATAAAGAGACACATATTACTTGGCCTTTAATTTAGTCAAAGGTCTTGTTATTTAGCATGTATAAGTGTGTTAGAGATAAATACTTAGGTGACAGTTCCATTTGGGGGACCTGTGTGAATTATTGCCATTTAATCACTAGTCACTCTTAAGCAACGATGATATGAACATTTATGAGAATATGTTTCTCGACAACTTTTTCAAGACGTGTTGTTTTCACTGTAAGTGTATTGTGTTCAGTTAATTAAGTGAATTAAGTTCAGTGTCACTGTCCCTGTTATACGTGTATACTCTTGTTTTTAACTATTTTCTGTTTTCTATAAGGAACAAGGATTTGTGGCTTTAGAGCCAAGGGAAGTTTACCTATTTTCACTCCTTGTGGAAGAGTGCTGTACCTCTGTCCCTGTTTTCCTTGTATTTCACTGCTGGATCAGTATTGGAGCACCTGTTTTTGCATTTCACTGCTGGTTCAGTATTGGAGCAAGTGTTTTCTTGTGCAACCTGAGTATCCCAGTTAAACTCTTTCTCACCCCAACTTAATTGCCTAGAAATCCCACAGGCTTGCAAATATGAAGTCTTTCTCTATCAGCTTTGCTATCAGTTCATCCACAGAATTTTAGAGAGCCTGCCATAAGGACAAAGGAGCAGTGAGGTCTATGCAGGGGGGAAGACAGTGCAAAGGTCCCAAGACAAGACTATGCCTCTGGAACAGGAACATGGGAATCAGACCCAATTCAGCTGTTCTTGTGATAGTACTGATCTAGTGGGTCATTTAAGAACATTCCCCAGATATCAGGAGCCTCAGCTTTGCTATTGTTTTAACACATTTTCTTTTTCTTTCTTTCTTTTTTTTTTTTTTTCGAGATAGTGTGTCACTGTGTCACCCTGGGTATAGTGCCACGGTGTCACAGCTCACAGCAACCTCCAACTCTCGGGCTTAAGTGACTGCCTCCGCCTCCCAACTAGCTGGGACTACAGGTGCCCGCCCCAAGACACACATTTTCTCACATGGGCTCTGTTAAGAGACGGAGTTTCGTGTTTAACTAAGAGTGACTTACATCAGCTGGGACTTGGAGGTTCCTGACTCCAGATGTCAGCAGGCTTCTTCTTGTAGGCTATCTCTACTTGTTAATTTCCTCATCTCCAAAATTCAGGGAATCCATGGGGCTTCATTTCACAGGGTGGATTTATAAACCATCTAGTGATTAAAGGTCAAAGTTTCTAGAAAGAAAAATAAGGATACTTATACAATAATAATAGAATTAGGCTCCAAAGATAGTTTAGTAAATACTTGCCGTATCTTCTCAAAGAAGCACCTTAGTACACTATTTCGCTAGGTCATACAATATGTAGTAGGGCCTTATTATTCCCACTTCATAGGTGAGCAAACTGAGGTACAGGACGGTTAAGTAACTTGCCTAAGCTTCCATGGCTGGTAAGTATGATTTGGGTTTTGAATTCCAAACAGGTGTGGAGAGCTGAGATTGCCAAACTGCCACATAGGTGAAGAACTAGACAGTACCCTTTCCACTTCCATGACATCGTTGGGTCTGTCTCTGTGTAGCTCTGAGCTCTTAAAATGAGGATTATCTGGGAAAGGGCATAGTGAACCTGGCATGCTTGGAGTTGAACATAAATTTCTGGCACTTGCTAGCCATATGCCCATGAACAAATTACTGTGTCTCCTCTGAAAATGAGGGTAATAATAGTGTCTACCTTAATGGGAAATACACAAGATAATACATCTATATAGAATACTCATGTACAATATTTATCTCTATCAGTACATTTCCTGCCATTTCTGTATTTACTAAATAAATGTATTTGTAATCCTACTGTGAAAGTCTGTGTTAGAGGTTAATAGACCATGACTTGTGTCCATCCACTGGTGAGGCTCTTTTGGGCATTTTGTAACTATGTAAAATCATCAGACTCTTTCTGGAAAGATTGAGACTAGGAAATAGGAGCCTCCTCAGCAGCCCAGCTTTGGTGTTGCAGCCTCTGGCCACTTTCTTTGTTGTGTGGCCAGAGGCACTTTAGATGCTGGCAGAAGCTTTTGCCACTGTGGACTGGGAAAGTGGTGTCGAGGCCAGCGGCTTCTAACCTGGCCTTTCCTTGTGGCCTGAATTTATTTGAGAAAACCTAGGACTAGAAAGAGGCACTGTGCCTTAGGCCTGGAAGCACATTCCCTTGAGGACATTTCCTATGGGGAGAAGGAATAACTGAATGAATAAATGAATGAATGAAATTCTTGTTGCTCCCTGCTCTGCCCTCTGCCTACACCCTGAGGCTTGGCAGTGAGGTTCCCCTGTTACTCCCTTCCACCGTTCCCAAGAGCCTGGGATATAGAGTGCTAGGTGTTAAATGCCTGTGCAGTGTACAAATCATACTCAGTGAAAGGGAACCTAAATCCAAAATTTCACAGTCATCTCCAAAACACTGTCTTCAGTGGTTGTTCCATTTGCCCACTTCTACCTGTAAACAGTCAGATTGCCCTCTATGAAGCATCACTATTGAGTATCCTGACTCATCAGTTTTATAGGTTTTTGATCGTTTTCCTGTAGTGTACGGGTTTTCTGATGTGTGGGAGACACCAGACCCCTGCCTGTAACCGACTGGGTTGGTACTGTAAAACCTCCATATTCCTTAGCAAATCATGTCCTTTATAGTTCATGTATTTTAGAGACATTTCTCACCTTGACAGTTCTAGAAATGCAAACTGACAGCTGTTTTTAGAAAACCTGATTCTTCCGGTTGATGACAGTGAAGAAGCCTTAAGGCTGGAGCAGCCTGGCGATGCTTGAGGGTCTTTCCGAGGACTGTGTGGAAGTCAGAGCGCTTGTGTTTTAGACTGAGTGTGAGAGACTGGAGACTGTGCTCCTGAAGCCCTTAAAAAATATTCCTTTTTATAGTTTTTGCTTCTAGGACAAGAATCATACCGCACATCTCCTTATCTTTCTCTCTCACCCTGTTGTCACCCACCTTCAGATCTTGGCGTGCAGACATGTCCTGGGTGCTGAAGAAATACTCGCTGGATTACAGATGCACATTTTGATTCATGAGGCGATAAATTTATCCCATGTTGACCTGGCTAAAGTGTTGAATTGAAAATGTCCTTAATTTAGAATCTGAATATCAGAAATGACAAATGTTAGAAATTTATTATGTATGTTTTTTCTTTTTTTTTTTGAGACAGAGTCTCAAGCTGTTGCCCTGGGTAGATGCCATGGCGTCACAGCTCACATCAACCTCAAACTCTTGGGCTTAAGTGATTCTCTTGCCTCAGCCTCCCAAGTAGCTGGGACTACAGATGCCTGTCACAACGCCTATTTGTTGTTGTTGTTGTTGTTGTTGCAGTTGTTTTTTTTTTTTTTGTTTTGTTTTTTAGCTGGCCTGGGCTGGGTTTGAACCTGCCACCCTCAGGGTATATGTGGCTGGCGCCATAACCACTGTCTTACAGGCGCTGAGCCAGTTGTCATTGTTTTAGCAGGCCTGGACTGGGTTTGAACCTGCCACCCTCAGGGTATATGTGGCTGGCGCCATAACCACTGTCCTACAGGCGCTGAGCCAGTTGTCATTGTTTTAGCAGGCCTGGACTGGGTTCGAACTCGCCAGCCTCAGTATATGGCTGGTGCCCTACTCACTGAACTATGGGTGCCACCCTAATGTATGTGTTTTTAAAAAATGCTTTTCTTTTAACTTCCTAAATTAATTTAAAGAAAATTGTGTTTTTCTGTTGCAATAATAAGCACTAGGATGTTGCAGTAGTTTTTATTTATTTATTTTTATTTTTATTTTTTGTAGAGACAGAGTCTCACTTTATCGCCCTTGGTAGAGTGCTGTGTGCCACAGCTCACAGCAACCTCCAGTTCCTGGGCTTAGGCAATTCTTTTGCCTCAGCCTCCCGAGTAGCTGGGACTACAGGCGCCCGCCACAACGCCCAGCTATTTTTTTTTTGTTGTTGCAGTTTGGCTGGGGCTGGGTTTGAACCCACCACCCTCAGTATATGGGGCTAGCACCTTACTCACTGAGCCACAGGTGCTGCCCAGTAGTTTGTTTTTTTTTTTTAAAAAGGCCAGCTGTGGGTAGCGCCTGTGGCTCAAAGGAGTAGGGCACCGGCCCCATGTACCAGAGATGGTGGGTTCAAACCCGGCCCCGGCCAAAAACTGCAAAAAAAAAAAAAAAAAGGCCAGCTTCAAGCAGTAACCAGATTAATGGATATTCCTTTAAGAGTGAAGTCTTTCCAATAACTCTCTCTCCACTTTGGCATGAGCCAAAGGCTTCTTGGGTCATTAATGATAGACCCACTACCCAGCACCAGAGAACACTGATAGTCTCCTGATGGCCAGTGTCCCTTGTCTGGCTCACCCACTGACCTAGAGGAAGCACCATTATTGTCTACCAGGCTACAGTCGTGACTTTCTCCTGAGATAAACCTTGAAGAAACAAGGTCCGGATCTATGTTACACTGGAAAACTCAACTATTTCAGGGTGATCTGTATACATATAATTGATACACATATAAATATATATGAACATATATAAATAATATGTCTATACACATACTGCATACGTGTGTATAAATAGTTATATGTGTGTATGTGCATATATATCTCTCTCTCTTCCTCACTCAGGGTTGGCATGGATAGTGAGGACTACTAGACGTTTCTGTGCTAGCTCTTATGGATAGTACTTCCTGTCTCCAAGGAGTTTAAATTTATTTGGAGAGACTAGACAGATACAGACTGAGATAAATGAGAATAGTAATAGGGACCACAGAGGCAGATTTATTGTGAAGTGAATGAAGCTCAAGCCCCAGGGCCTCTCACTTGTTAGACGCTTATTTTTTTTCTTTTTTTTACCATTTAGAATATGTTGCTAGGGCTTGCCCAAGCACTTTCCAAGGCCCTGGAGGAGTCCTAGCAGTGTTTGTAGTGATGCATTCATGGGATAATAACTTGTAAAGTTTGAAAAAAATTTTAACAGCAATCATTTAATATTTCCCTTTTCTACTCTGACTTTTCTTCTGTCAAATTTCCTCTCTTTGAGTTTGGTGACATTGGAGTTGAAAGTATTTTTGAGGTACAGCCAAGGGCGAGTTAAATTGGGGACACTTGTAGTTTGGGTTTAATGGGATGTAAATGCCCACACAGTTCAGTCATTTCTGTGCCTGGAACAGTTATCCTTAGCCATGGGAATTGATCCTTGGAACACCACCCACTGTGCTAGCTCACTGTGGGTCCTTACACAAAGGGGAGACCCCAGGTAGCATTGTAGCTTTCATGTCAAGACATCTGTTTGCTGGGAATATGGTTTGAAAACTAGCTAGCTAGAAAATTCAGTTGTTAGGTGTGTAAAATTTTAAGTGGAGGATTCAGTTCATATCAAAGTGTAGTCAGTATGGAAGTTCTCTTCTCTTAGGAATATTTTCAATAGTGCAAATATACAATTACAAATGAACTATTTTTTTATGGGAATTCTGTTTTTCTTGTTCATTTGACATGAATGTTGATAAATACTGAAATGTCACCAATATAAAGAATAGTTAAAGCTAGTCAGTACACAAGAAAATTTGAAGTTCCATGAAGTTTTATGACTCCTATGTGAAAGAAATTTAATAGATGTGTTTATAAATTTGACAGCAATCTTAAAGATTTATATGGCATTATCGGTAAAGAGCTCTGAGGCTAAAAGTAACTTTTCTAAATTATCAATAATTAAAAATAAAATTTGATCATCCATGATGGAATACTGATTTGTCTTATGAAAAAAATATTAATATAAATCATTGTCATATGAGAATTCATCAGAGGCTATCGCCCAAAAGACATATTTACAGCAGTGCGTCAGGAGGTTAATTAATATACATATTAGGTTCTTCTCCTGGATTTTGATTTAGTGATGTTTTGGTATTGTCAGCTTAAAAAATTTTGTGTTTTGCTGTGATTTCTTAATCTAAATATCACTTTCATAAACATTTTATGTTCGTAACATTGCATATTTTTTTCATAAAAAGAGTCTGAAGCTATAGGCCTTACAAAACTTGGACGCATTCCTTGAACTCCCAATTAGGGTATTACTACTATGTCCTAAATAATTTTCATACAGTCTTTAATTTGTCCTCATAGCAAGCCTACAAAGTAGATATTACTACCATCCTAGAAGTACTACCTTCTCATATGGAGTTAAATACGCTGTCATATTAGTTAAATGCTACATCTGGTGAAATGTGAGCTAGAATGTGTTTTTATTTTGGTAAGATTATAGAACAGAAATATTTTACTTCAGGACAGAAAGCCTCATCTACCACAAGAAATATTTTTATAATGGGTCCTTCCCTCTTGGTCCTGTAGCACCAGAGTGGGTGTGCATTGAACTGTATAGTTGCCACCTGTGTGCTGTACCTTCTCCCCCAGAAATTCAGGTCCTTCCTGGACGACAGGGTTCGTCATCTTCCTCTTCTTTTTCTCAATAATTATTTTCAGAAATGGGATGAAAATAAAAATCCAGAAGTACTTTGGACTGTGAAACACCTCTGAAACTGATCTCTGGAGGTATGCATTCATGAGGGATATTTATGTGTATATGGCATATACACAAATAACCAGTTATGCAGTTAGTCCAGAATAGTTTATATTAAGGGAATTTGAAGGTTTTTGAAGGTGACTTTTTTTTTTCATAAGGAGATTTAAAAAGGAAATGAATTTCTTTGGTTTTGTATTTGAAAATAGTACTTAATCTTTTTACAGGTTGAGGATGTTATGAAGCTTTACTTGAATTATTTTTTGCTTTATGTGCCATGTTTGGTTGCTTAAAACATTCCAGGGCCTAAACAATTTAAACAATGCTAGGACAAAAGTATTGTTTCCTCCCACATCTTTGCCAGAGGTGTTCGGTACTGAGGCAGGTTCCTGGGGTAGGGAGAAGCTTGGACTATGAGGCTAGACCAGTGTTTTCCAACCTTTTTTATGTCACAGCACACTTAAATTATGTTGATTTTAAAAAGAGAGAATTAAAAGAAAGAATATACTTGACTGTGCTTTGAACTTCTTTTGAAAATAATTTAATTAATGATTTAAAAAATGTTCAAGGCACACAACACGTAAGGTTCTCTCGTGGCACCCTGATTGAAAATCACTGGGTTAAACGGAACTAGATTTTGATTCCTGATCCTACTGCTTTTAGCTTTTCAAACTTGGGCTGCTCTGACAGGTTTTTTAATTTTTTAATTTTTTTTTATTTTTATTTTTTGGAGACACAGTCTCACTCTGTGGCCCTGGGTAGAGTGCCATGGAGTCATCATAGCTCAAAGCTACCTCAAACTCTTGGGCTCAAGTGATCCTCCTGCCTCAGTCTCCCAAGTGGCTGAGACTACAGGTGCCCATCATAACACCCAGCTAAATTTTTCTATTTTTCATAGAGGTGGAGTCTCACTGGTCTTGAAATCCTGAGCTCAAGCAATCCACCTGCCTCATCCTCCCAAAGTTGTAGAATTATTGTCATGAGGCACTGCCCCTGACCTGACAGTCCTATTACTGTAAGATAGTAAAAGTATTCTAGATTAAGTTCCTATGGGGTGGTTGCTTTAATATTCATTATTCAGTATTGGTCCTATTTGACCCAGGAAGAAACTAGGACCTAGACCAAAGAACTGGACGGAAGTACACAGTCAATCCAGAGGGGAGCCAGGGTCAGGATTTGTTCTTAAATGTGCCCATATACTTAGTCCTTGCTCTTTATAGTGTTAATTGTGATCTTTTTTTTTGTTTTTTTGAGACAGAGCCTCAAGCTGTCACCCTGGGTAGAGTGCTCTGGCATCACAGCTCACAGCAACCTCCAATTCCTGGGCTCAAGCTAGTCTCTTGCCTCTGCCTCCCAAGTACAGGCGCCCGCCACAACGCCTGGCCATTTTTTGGTTGCAGGCATCATTGTTGTTTGGCGGGCCCGGGTTGGATTCGATCCCGCCAGCTCAGTTGTATGTGGCTGGCACCTTAGACTGTTGAGCCACTGACACTGAGGTGTTAATTGTGATCTTTTACAACTTTTTTGCATTTTGATGGAAGGCTTTTCTACACCTAAAAGTCTTAACCTTTGGAGAGGCTGGATTTCCAATATGGAGCTGTGTAGATGGTTGGTAAAATGTTTTGAAGCTGGCCTTTTGGTAGAGATGGAAATGTTTCAGAATG